>VYXF01005259.1:4756-26802 GCA_013397295.1 Polioptila caerulea | reverse complement strand
TTTTTTTTTTTTTTTGGAGAACACAGTTTTTTTTATAGCTACAAATTAATCCTAGTGACAATTCTGTGAAGCTGTTTCCCAGCCCAGACTTCCAAAATCACTCTTTAGCTCTGTATTTGGAGTGAAGTCCTCTTCTTCAGGAGCATTGCCAGCACTTTTTTTATAAATATATCAATGTCCAAGGATCTTGATGGAAATCCAGTCCAGGTTCTAATAGTGCAATCTCACTAAGAGTCTTCTGTTACCTCCACTTGTATTCTTGCTTCTTATGGAAACAGCACTCAGAAATCACAGCTCTTTTGTACCTGTACCTTTTTGAAGTCACTAGTGCTGGCAAGTGTGTGCATGTTGTGTTCCAGACAATAATTAATACTTAGTAATAAGATTATTTAAGATATGAAAGTTGCACAAGTGTGAGGGGGTTAACTCAAATTTGCTACAAGTGAAATATGCAGATTAGTTGCCACAGTAATTCAAGGACCAGACAAAACAGGCAGTCACCCTTCCACCTAAGCAGTCAGCACTGTGTACAGCCCTGAGCCAGCTCAGCAGGTGTTTGACTCTTCCCATTCAAAAGGTCTGTGAGGAACTAAGGGAATTATGGTATTGACTTGGGAGTGAGGAGGAGAAAGCGTGGGAGACAGAAAGAGCTGTGGGAAAGGCTCACAGAAAGAACATGTAGCTGATGCCTGGTGAGAGGGAGCTACTCAAGTAAACAGATACTACAGCAGCAAAAATAAGCAACCAAGCAAAGGACGCATGTGTTTCAATCTGAGAAGTAAAACTACACAAGGTACTTATTTTTTGTGGTCTTTCTCTCACTGTCAGAGTGGGCTGACTAATTTTCCCTGCAACATGCATCCAAAAATTTCATATTTTGATTACCAGGTTTAAGATAGAGTTGGACACACTCCATTTCCTGTAGGTAAGAAAAAAAGAAAGACTTCAGGATGCAAAGAAAGACTTCAGGGAACATGCAAATAGACAAGACTTTGCCACTAAAGGATATTTCATGTGCATGCTAAACAATACCAGCAAGTTCAAGTATCTTAGAACAAAAGCAGCATTTGTATATGATGACCTCAGAACAGAGAACAACATGCATAGACACAAAACCAAATCCATTCAGGTGTGAGGAAATTCTAGTATAGGCTCATAATGGGAGGAATGAGTCACGTCACACAGTTAGTTCAAAACAACTTCACTCACTGGGACCTTACACCACTGTAATTCATTCCAGAAGAGAGCAATGCTATTTCTATAGGAAATCAAACCAGAACAAAGCATGAATAAATAAAGCATGGAAAATGCTGGATAAATAAAAGCTTATATTCACAAGTGCAGAATTTATATAAAAATGCAATTTTCCATTACTATTATTTTAATTGTTGAGTAACTGATAAAGTTTTGGGGTTTTTTAGCTATAGAGTTATCTGCATACAATATAGTGTAAACCTTGGCCAGTCTTCAGCAATCAATTATTTGTATGTCACCCCATCTAGATGTAGACAACAGCTCAAGCAAAGAGCCTGAGAGTAGACAGCTCAAGCAAATCATAAAGATTTCAGCTTACAAAGCATTTATTATCTTGATTTGTAACAACAGCTGTAACACGCATTTCTCAAATTCAAAATAGGAATATTGGGTAAAGTCCTCTCTTCTGAAATACTCAGAAATCTGCCCATTACTGGTGACTGGGAAACTCTGCTATAAAGTGACATGGACTTACTCTGTGCTCCAGACCCAAGGTACTGGCAAGGGTCTCCCTTGCTGAGGCACAGAACAGAAGGGTTACACCCCTTCCCCCCTTCTATTGAGTGTAATGAAAGCCTGAGGTTAAGGTTAAGACTGATGCAAAATTATCATGCATCATGTTCGCCGTGGTAACTGTTCACGTGTTGTTTTCTGTAGATCAAACTGTGGTAAACACAAGGTAATAGAAGCTTGACCATTCCTCAGTGAAAGAAAGGTAAACAATTACATGCATCCTGTAGGTACCACAGGGTAGAAGCATTAATTCTGTTACCATGGAGCAGCCCTCAGCCATTGCTGTGTCCAGCCCGACAGCCTGTCACTGACCAGAAAGGACAAGCAGAGGAACTCACATGAGTTCACAACACTGGAAATGGGATTCCATTCAAGATGTCTCGTATAATTACCTATCATAGTACCAAATGATAGTTAAAACCAGACTTTTATCCCTTGATTTAAAGAATCTTAATGACAAAAAAACCCTTTCAAATATAAATCAATGCTCTGGTAGGGATCTTCACGTTGTTAACAGGAGGACACACACATGCAAAAAAACCCAAAATAAATCTCCCCCCCCAGCCACTGCCACACTTATAGTCTAATCCAAACCAGAGGAAAGCAAGTAAAGAAGTATCCGAGGAGGAGTCACGAATGAGGATTCTGCTGTTCACTTTATTAAAACATGCTTTTAATTTCTCTGACTACAAGCTAAAGCCTGTAATAACGTCGCTTGAAAAACAGAAAGCTGAGTGAGCATCTGAGGGTGAAAAGGAATGTTTTTACAGGCGCAGTTAGTAAATACCACTGGCTCCTGCAGACATTCTTCCTTAAATGGAAATTAACATTGCTTTAGGTTTGAAAAGAATCTCTTGATACAATAGATGTGACAGCGTAGCTATTAACCTTTTAGCACCTGCACTAAAAGAAACAAAAATTAGCAGAAGGCTTTATATATAAAGCTTTCTGTTAAATAAATATTTAAAACTTTTTCCCTTCCCTGCCACATGATTATTGGTTGTAGATCTGGAAGAGTAAGGAATCCTAAAGTGTCACAACAATATTAAAATAATGTGGAAACACAAAGTTTCTTTGCATATCTATGACTAACTGTGTGAGGGCACTGGACAATTTAAAGAAAGGAAACTACTCTAGATACAATCAGAACTGAACCTTCACCCCAATGTTGAGCCAAATTTTATTTCAACACTGAAATAACTCTGCATTGCTTTGATTTTACTTCTACTTCCTATTTTTTATTTTCATGTCTCCCTGCAACTGCTTTTTCCAGCCAAGAAAACAAGACTTCTCCCTCCCTCAAGATTCCTAAGAAATTTAACATAACGGACAAGGGCTGAGGTTCCACAACAGCAAGACTCAGCAAGTGTCCATTTAGCTATACTCCAACTCTCCCTCTTTCCTGCTCCTGCACAAGGGCATCTACCAGCCCTCTATATCCCCTCCACTGACACTGCCAAATCATGTCAGGGTAATTTCCTAGCAGAAAGGTACCTCCGTGAAAAGTGAACAGTATCTTGTACACCTTGGTCTAGCTAACTACAGAATTAAATGGGTGCCAGGACCAGCACAGGCAAGACAGGTAAAAGCAAGGATCTAAAGTAGTCAGGACATGGAAAAGGATAAAGTCCCACAATTAAAACCTCAGCAATTCAAACCAGAGAAATAGCAGTTCAACAGAAATTAATCTAAAAGCACGTACTAACATTTAATATTGTTAACTATTTTGGGATATAAATAGTGGCCATGATAATACTAAACACCATCTATTTTTATAGGGAAACAAACTACTGATTCAGACTTCAGAGCTCCAACACAAGGCCCAGGTGACTTCTTGAATCTGCAGGCTGTATGTGCTACTGAACACAAGTTTTCCCCTTGCAAGCTGCTATTACTCTCAGTTGAAAAAGGAGGACTACTACAGAGCTGCAGAGCTCATCCATCCAACCACTGGAAGTTTCACCACCATGCCACATCACGGCATAGCCCTGTGTTAACATTCCTTGGGTAAAAAGCCCATCAAGAGTCAAAGACTGAATTCAAACACTCCTTCTCGAATGTTCTTCTTCTTGGTTCCACATGCAGCAGGGACATTGCAGCTGAAAGAATACTACAACACAAATATAAATGAGCAGAAGGGAGAGACAAGAACAAGCTGGACTTCACCTGCCTTGTCCAACACCAACAGCATGAAGTCATAAATACCTACACTCTGGTTAAACAGTCCAGCCCCATCTTCTGTTCATCCTGATGCCTGCACTGCTCATCCTTCTGTCTTGGCACATTTACCTGTACAAGAACTGATCTCACTGTAAATGAATTCAAGTAATCCCAAAAACATTAATCTTCAGACCTGCCACTTGCCCTATTACTCCAACAGGTGCACAAACACAACTGACAGCACAAGGACCTAGCCTAACTCCATAAATCTCTTGTAATGAATTTCCCCGTCCCTTGGCACAATATACAAAAACACATTAAAATAGGTATATCTTGAGTACATAGCATATCTCACATTAGTGACCTCTCCTGCTAACACATGCAAGTCATTTTAGGAAAAAATATCCATTAAAAACAAGACCACAAAGGATCTTAACACAGGTACTGCACTATGCTGCTAGGATTTTGGCATTCTCTTATTTCTGCTTTAAGAAAAATTTTCCACATTTTTTAACAGGGAACTTCTTTTTATAAGTAGAGCTTTGTACACATACACACTTCTATGTCCTTTTTTTTAACTGTACTTGGGACATAGCTTGTAAAGAGAAAAATAAGGTAAAAATAAGGTATTGATAATTTAGCTGCAGTAGTTTATGCCTGGGGGGCCTAGGACTTTTCTGGCTATCTTTATTTCTATAAAATGTAGTATCTTATTAAATGAAGTTCGGATGATGAAAGGCTCTGACTCTTTTCTGTAGCTCCTTTCTATTCATGATTTGTGTTTAGAAACACTGTTTCTAAACTGTGGAGAGGGAAGCAAGACATAGGTACATCTACGCATTCTCATACAAAGCACCCACAAAGGCTTTCACAGTCATTCACTACTGATACAAAATGCTGTAAGAAAGGTTTTCTCCCAAAATCTAAGCTCGCATTGTAAACAACCAACTGGGTTGGTGACACAAAAACACACTTGCAAATAGGATGCATTCTGATTCACTTATGCATTTCATTCAACCTAATAAGATTCTGTTGCAAGAAGTACACTACAGAAAAAAACCCAACAACATACAAAAATCCACATCCAAAAAAGGGGCAAGAGCAGTTTGCCAAGAAAAGCAATCTTCATCACTGGAGATTTTAAAGTACACATCAATGGAAGATAAATATGAAGAATAACACAGGTGTAAGAATGCTGTTGGAACAAAATGACAAACTAGACAGTTCTTCAAGGCTCTCTGTAGCCTTATTTTCTAGGAGTTTTTAAACAGTAAATTCCTTGCAGGAAGAGTTGCAGTGTCAACAGAAACAACAAATAAGGATAACAAACCACACCAAGAACACATTTATCCTCATCAGCCTTCATGCATACATCCCACAGAAACCACCTGCAGTTGCCCAGCAAACTGGAAGAAACAAGCATAAGCAGCAGGGCAATTCTGCTCTCACACGGATGGGACTGCAGCATGCTGGCTTTTCATCAGAAGACATAGGTACACATCAAGAATTCCCCTAAGCAGAATACAGTTCAAATTTGAGAAGGTGACAGGCAAAAAAAAGGAAATAAAAAAAGTTGTTCCACACCTGATTTGCTTTCAAACACATTACCACTCAACCCTGCAAAGAAAGGATGTTGGGATGTTTCTGGAGTGTTTCCCCTGAATGAGGACAACTGCTCAACTGCTCTTATGTCACTTCAATTACAGGCTCTTCTTTTTAAAGCACAGAATATCAGCTCCTAAATTACACTTTTCCTTTCTCAATCTTATCCAATGGACAGCACCAGAGTATTAACTTCAATTACTATTAGTCTATCATACCTACTGAAGAAAATAGTTCACATGTACATTCCGCATTAGTTTAATCAAAATTACCTCTGCCTTCCTGCTAATACAAGCTATTTACAAGATTACTACAACAGACTTCTGCGATGGTCTCAGTTAAAATACCAGGGAAAAAAGATCTGCTAAAATACACTGCCTGTTCATTAGTCAAGAAAATTAAGTAAAATTGATCTCCCACTAATTTACTTGGAACTGACTCCTATCCAGCTAACATCTGCTGATCTAGATTTATGAACCTAGAATTGCTTTTGTAATTATAATCATAATTTTATACTCAAATTCTCTCCAGTATTCCAAGGCTTCTTAGAAATCAGTATTACCAGACCAGAGACTATTCTGGACAACTGTTTTGAGAGGAAGTTATCTGGACATGATCATTTTCAAAAGTTTCTCCTTACTGGAGATGAACCAACTCCCTAGAAACACCTTTTTTAAGGTGAATACTTACACTTGTTTCCACTGGGCAGAAGACAGAAATATTTCTTCAACATGCACTCCTAATGGCAAGCGCTCATCAAGGTAGCATATTAAGACCAATCTAACCATAAAGACACAACAACATGACTTACATTACGACTGAATAATTGTTCAAGGAAAAGAACTGCACATTTAAGTCAGATGGGTCCTCCAAATAAAATGTAGCAGTTGGCCACGGCCATGCTACCAGACCTTGGAACCGAAAACATTTACTTAAAATAATTTATTTAAAATTTTTTTTGAAAAATAACTTATTTTAAAATTTATTTAAAATTCAAAACTACTGTTTGAAATAATCCCCTCATTTTCCATTGTAATGGGCTAAAAGCAAGAGGTACAGAACCCAGCACTAACACCATCCCAGCTGATGACTGACCATAGCCCCAAGTCTAAAGCAGTTAGTCCCTGGAGGATCTTCCCTGACAGACAAATGTAGGTTCTACTGAAAGCAGGACAGGTCCAACCCAATCTGCAGTGGCCACAGTTCTCAGTAAGAGATGCTGCTGTACACTTCCACAGGAAAGAGCTGAAAACTACTGCTTGAGAAGTTTATCTGTGTGTGGAGCGAAGTGTTGGAAACACATTTATCTGACTCTGCTGGCTTTGATACATAATTTATTTATAAATTCTCAAAAAAGAGACAAGAATTGTAATTTTTTGTTTTTCTTTTTAACCAATCCAATGGCTTTTATTTATTACACTCCTACAGTGCTTTAATTTGTGGTTTTCTTCATATGCTCACCCTCCAGTGAGCAACACTCCTGGCAAAGCTGACCATGCTGAACTTTTAATTATTCAACAGCACAGACTAAACATTTACTTCTATTTGCCACAAAGCACATGCACTGCTACAGTCCATTCTTAAAGACAAAAATTTTAATAGAAGTATTTGTAAAGAATGCCTATTTTGAAACACAGCATTCAATTGCTTGGTGAAACCCTTTGGCAAGGATACTGTGCATTCCTAGGAGGATTTAAATTAGTTTGCCACAGAACAAAACCTGGGTTACGGATAGTAACTTGGATACAGTCACACACACACACACACACAAAAGAGAACATTCTCACTCCTCCTGATCTTTTTCCTTGAAAAACCACAACCATCAACATGCAAAGTCCGTTTTAATAAGATAATGTGAGGTGGTTTTGGGGAAGCAAAAAATACTGATTGCAATATAGTTTCTACACCAAGTTAAACCTTTTTGTACTTCTCAAAACTACTATGGAATGTAACTTTGCAAAATCCTGCAATATTTGAAGCCTCTACTTTTAAACTGACATTTGAAAAGACAATTTTACATTGAAGACCAGAATTGTACATCTCAATTTGAAATTCAACTCCTGATTTTTTTTTAATATGATACGAGACATGCTTGCTTAAAATAATTTCTTAGTTGTTCACTCAAATCTCACTTTTCTATTCAGCTTATGAGTAGAGCATCAGAATAAAGACAGACCTTAACATGAAAAAAGAAATTTAAACCAGTCTCATTAAAAAAGGCCTCTCAGCATTCAGTTCCCATCTTCTAGGGAATCTTCATATACATGATAATTAGCTTCCTCAAAGGCTAGGGCTTAAATGTCATTTCTTTGTGTTGTAAATTCTAATTATTCATAGAAAATAAATTAGTGATACTCTTTTATTCCTTAAAGCAATGCAGAAGCTTGAAGTAATCGTACAACTGGCAAAAATTAGGAGTTCCCAAAAAGGGAAGTAAAACTTCATTCTTCACATTCCAGTAGACTTAAAAAGGGCTCCATTAACACTAACAGGGAAGGACCAGTGACCTAGAACTTTACTTATGGTCCAAAGCTATTAATGAACTCTGAAGAATAAGGAGCAATAGGTATTCAAAATCCCAACTCCTGTGATGTAGCAGGAGAATGAATAAGCTGCGCTCTAATTTACTCTGACATGCAGCACATCATGGCTGCAGAGGCAGTATGTTACAACAGACCATCTTTCAGGAGTCACATTCCTGGGAAACAGCCGGTTCCCTGGGATTCTCACACGACCTTTAGTTTAACAGCAAAATACTTAAGAAATTAAACTACATATCTGACATATAAGTCGCGGAGAAAGAAAAAGAGTTGAGGGAGGAAGAACATGCTATTTAGCCTTACTTGAGGAGACAACAATAAAATCAAATGGACTTTATGACCACTCTAATATTATGATTATTACTGAGATTTATCCCATATTTAGATTAAGACAGAGACAATTTGAATATGTCCCTTGAAAAATTATCAAAAGAAAAGACTTTTAAGCATCTCAATAGTCAGCTCTTGCTCCCTGGACCATTTTACAGACAAATAAAAACATAATATGAATCAGTATTAAAATGACAACATTATTTTGAGCTTTCCTCAGATTTGCTCAGATTTGGGCTCCATAATTGAATCAAGCACTTTATTCATTAACCAGCTGTTCCACACCATTCTGATGAACAAAGCAAGAAGAAAGTTTATTTTTGCATTGCCCATGTACAAGTTTAATAATAGCATGACTAAAGAGTCAAATAAAAATCAAAGGATGAAACTCATTTTCAACCTAGGAACAATGAAGAACTTCATCACCAAAAAGTAGATACCTGAGGATTCATATTGCCCATGAAGGGAAGCTTCAAAAACCCTATAAATTTCATTGGACATACAATTTAGAATTTGGCATTCTGAATGGAAACCAAGGAAATAAAATACCATTCTTGAAAACACCAAGCTAAGTTATTCACAAACAGTAGTATCATTCAACTTTCAAAACCATCCTGCAAATAAAACCCCTATGCAAGGCATTCTATCACTAAACATATCTTAAAACTTTTAAAAAGAATATATATTATTCTTACAATAATGGAGTAAGTACTTTTTTATTGGCACTAAGGCGGCAAACAGCTTTTATAAAAACAAACACTATCAGATGATTAAGATACTGGGATCAATTTGAAAAGTTATTAAGGTTTTCTACTAGTCAGAATAAACATTTCATGTTGTTCTCACATTCAAATTTAAACTATCTGTAACTGGAGAACAGATACATTTGTATGTGCATTCCATAATTCACCAAGATTATGAGTCTCCTACATGTCTCTTGTAAGCAGTACCAGAATTCTTTAAAATACTATAAATAGGATTAAAAGCTGCAGAGGAAAATCCACCACAAAAGTCCTGCTCATCTTGTGTAAGGTAAGAGACAACATGCCTGACTGTCCCATAGAGACTCTGCAAATCCTATTCCTTGTGTATTGCTGCATGATCTTAGTGAGAAGCTAAGGGATACTTTATAATGCAGTCAAAAGCTACACCTGTGTATCTTATCAAGAGCATTCCCCAACCTTCCCCCTTCAATATGAAAAGGTTATTTGATGAAAACAAGTAAACTTCCAGTCAATAACTATAGTAAGCAGTGGCTGTACTGACAAAGGCCATGCTGGAAATTGATATTTGAGCAAAATTAGGAATGAAAGACAAAAATAATGAAATTTTTTGACCAATTCATAGCAGTGTAAAATAAAATCAGTAAAGTTTGACTTGGAAATTACGTCTGCCTTCAAATTAGGCTCAAGTTTAAAAAGCACACCCTTGAGTGCATCTTAATTTTATTCAGTTCTCAAAACAAACTACACTTAATCCTCCTACCAGACATTAACATCTGGAAGTTATGTGCCCATTTCTGGTACCTTATTCTACCAGCAGGTACAGCACAGAGATTTGCAATGTATAAGCTTCACACCTTTTCCTCTTGCTATTTACTGTCAAGAGACAACAATCAAAGGACTTTTTATGGGGACTAAACAGGCAGCTGCCAAATGTCTGAAATGGGTAAGCAGCCAAAACAATTCCTTCTGCCTCATTACAGGCCCATTTAAGTATCTTGTAGCAAAAGGCACTAAAGCTTAAAACAAAAATTCACAAGTCTTCACTCAGCTGTGCGGTTGTCTTTCCAAATACTTTAAAACAGTTGAGTGGAAATTGTTCCCTCTTGTTATCTTTTGTCCAGGTTTTGGCGCTTTCCCATCATGACATACCCACAACAAGTAAACTGCTCCAACACAGTAGCAAGTTTAAAAGCAACATGACTGCATGGACTGAATGCCTGGCAAGTTCTTTAAGTCCTGGGTCAGTTGATTACAGCAGCAGATACCTACTTATATTTCAACAAGAACTGACTCAACCATCATTTTCAAGTTCAACATTCCCTAAAAATCAAGGAATTCAATCCAACTGTGTATAAAACACTCTTACTACTAGATTAAATATTTAGAGGACAGAATTATGTTCTGAACAATAAAAAGAGCCTTCAGGAGATAAATGGCTTTTTACAAATCCACCTTACAAGGACAGCTCCATCTTTTGAAGAGGATTGGTCTTGAAAGTAAAAAGCACTCATCTATGAACTCATTTAAATTATAAGCAGAAAATGCATTTAAGCAGAAAATAACCACATTCTTGCAAAGCTTCCCAATTAAAAAAAAAAAAAAAATACAAAAAATGAACCATCCATGATCACACCTCCACAGACTTTCAAAGGTGTTAAAATGTTTGACAAAAAGTAAGAACAAACAAAAAAACATGAAAGCAGCAGCAAATGCTGATTTTGTTCAAACCCAAACCACTCCACAACTAGTAAAACTGTTTTTTAATTTAATTTCATCCCAACACCAACAGTTCTGAGATCCTATGTAACACACACCCTGTCTGCCCTGGGCGAAGTATATTTAAGTATCTGCAAAATACCCCCCTCCCTCTTGCCACATTGCCTTCTTCCCCTCCTCACTTTTTCAACTAATACTTTGACATTACTGGCCTCACTAAACTCAATCCTGCAAATTCCTGACATTCATGTCTTCTTAATCTGAAACGTAACTTGAGGAGATGGTTAACATTTGACCTTTGCTCTACCTCAGACATACCTGGAGACACAAAAAAAGTCCAAGGCATGCAATATGCATTCACAGCCTGAAAGGATGTTTTCTTCTTAAGTTCCCAGCACACAATCTTTTAAAACACCAATCCATTAAAATTTCAAAAGATAATTTAACAAATATTTCCCTACAAGCAGAGAGCTTTGCATAAACATTACAAACTTGTACCAAGAATGAGGGCATGAAGAAATACGTAAGAAATAAATCCCTAGAAGCATACATCCAGGAGTTATGGTGAAATTAAGAACTAAATAGCTACTACAACTAATGAAAACAGGCAGACTCATTTAATTAAATTGGACACTACACTAGAGAATGAACAACAGTAAATCATACATTGATTACAGAAGTGGGCATGGTACCTAACAGGGTATTAAAAAAATTAGTCAGAAACAAATTACTAAGATAAATAGAGGATCAGACTACTAAACAAATCAGAAATAAATAAAGCAACCAGGTACTTCTCAAAATAGAAAATCTACCTGCTTGCTCTAAATGAAGCCAAACAAAGGCTCAAATACCAGTACCTCTACCCTTTTCTTTTCATCTTTAAGATGTAGTTTTAAAACTGAACCGTAAAGATTCTTCTAGCTTTTATCCACCCTCCTACTTTCCTTCATTACACACCCACACAAAAGAACTTTTGAAGATTGCTACCTACACTTTAAATGGGTGCACTTTAAGTGGAGTTTTTCATTGCTGTACTTTGGGAAACAGATTAGCTACAAATTAAATACTCTCAGTGATCAATAAGAAATGTTTTATCAGCATAACACGTTTTTACCTTAAATGAACTTGTCAGGCATATAAGTTTCACATTCTTTCACCTCCTAATTGCTGGGCTATACCACTGCCAGTATCTGGCAGTGCCAGAATTTTGAGGGAAGAAAGAAAAGACTTGGAATACCAGGGATGAACATGATTGTTTAATGACCCGGTGTCTCTGTGCTAGAATACAGTCCCCATTTGCTGTTATCTCTGCGCTTCAGGCATTTTGTTTGTCATTCAGTTAAGGCGTGACTGAACATGCCATTCTGAGACTGTTCTTGTGAACTAAAACCTGTGGCTACAACCAATCAAGGGAATGTCCTCTTACAGACATGATGTGTGCCACCTAAAATTTTAGTCAAGTTCTTAGAAGTAAAAAAGTGAGAAAATAAAGTGATTACTTTTCTTTTGTTCTCAAGAAATTTTCATTTTCAGTTACAATTGCACCTTTCAAATCAACTTGTACTAGTAGCTGTTAACACATGAAAACGAAAACTCATCATTTTCTCAAGAGTAAAATATTTCAAGGAACGTATTTCCATAACTGCAAGCCAAGTAAACTACAAAACCTTTGTTTCCAAACAAGCTTTCTCTTTATGCAAAATAAAAACGGAGCAGACAGAAGACACTATTTATAGTCCTCTTTGGAAGGGCTGCCTATCATAGAGAAAACTTGTCCTTGGACCAGTAGCTGATTCAAAGCCAAGATCTTTCAAATGAAACCAACTGCACTCACTTTGGTTCAAGCCTAGATGCAGAGCTGAATTCAGAGTCTAGTGGCTATCCCCAGGCACAAAAATCTGTGACCTATCACTGGATTCTCACCTAGCACACTCCAGCATGTCCCATTCGGTGGACTCGGTTCCCCAAGCCAGCGCCATTCCCTCCGAGCTCACTCCTTACATCCCATCATCTATGAAGTTCACAGAGTGCTGGCCAACAAGTAGTTCATACACACAAAGACAGCTAGAAAAATATGGTCCAGGCTAAGTTCCAGATATAAGGCAGCATCTGTAACCCCTAATGGCAACCCCTTTATGGCAGTACTCATCCAGTGATATTTTAGGGGATTCTTTCATGATTCATTACTACGGCTTCCTAATAAACAGTGTCCAAACAGAAGAACCATCTCTGCACAGAAGAGAGAAAAATCTGAATTCTCTAAGTTGAATAAAAGTAGACAATAATGGAAAAAAAATCCACTTAAAACTGTGGAAAAGTATTTTACAGGCCTTAAGTCCTTTTTGCTAATCCACTTTTGATACTGACCAAATACTAGTCCAGCCACAGATCCTAGTTCATACAGTTCCTCCAAGCTTCCACTGGAGTCCTGCTATGCAGAACCAATGACTGTGGCAAACAACCAAACAGGAAAAAAGACTCTTTATCTTTTGCTTCAGATTTAGATCTCTGCCCTGAACTACTGGTTGCATAAATACTACCAATTAAATTTCATAGGGAGATAAAGAGGTTTATTTAAAATTATAATTTTAAATACTGGCTCGTATAAATGTGACCAAACTAATTTTCACATTTAAGGTTAGATTCATACACATTTATATGAACAAAAATTTTGGTTAATGGCTGTAACATATCTTCCATTTAAGAACTTATAATTAAAAAACATGGAATATACAACGTGACTGGAACAGACTTTTCTTTCTCCCTCCTGACACTCAAATCCTCCTGGCTCTACTTTCTCTTTGTCATGCACTCACCTCTTTTTTCCAATACAAGTTTTGTCAATCCCATACTCATTTTGGAGGTGTTTTGGGAAATGAAGGGAGAATCCAGCCATATAGTCACTGCAGATTTAAAACAATTAAGACTTATGCAACCCTGCCTGGCTTTTCTCAATATTCTTCAAAAAAGTTTATCTCAGTCTCCGGATTATGAAGAAATGCAAAAGGCTTTATAAATACCATCTCATATGCAAGTATGAGCACTGGATACAACAAGCATTCAAGAGACAAAAATATTAAAACAAAATTAAGATAAAAAATAAACCAATCAACAGCACATTAGAAAAACACCTCTGTTTAGTGAGCTGCTTTTTATTTTTCATGTTCACCAATTCTCTCCAGACACACCAACAAAATTGTCTCTTCCAAACTATGCCTATAGTTAGCTATCTTTCCTAATCATCTGCTTTTTTAAATGTCAGGACATTTGTCATCTTTGTTGAAGTTCTGTAACATATTACAGGATAGACACATCTTGAATTTATCCTTCAGTTTAGCCTTTTTTCGTAATTTACTATGACTTCAGTAAATCTAAATTGCTCCTCAGTTTCTGCCTCAGGCTAAAAAATTCAAGTCTATCTTAAGAAAGATTTTTACAGGTATATTTTAAAGGGACAGAAACCATTCCATTCTGCCAAAGTGGTACAAGAGCTATTCTTTTTAATGTTGCTCCTTCCAAACTGAGATCTGATACACAGACCTCAAGCCCATGCACCAGTGCACATGCACTGATTTAAAACCAATTGTACTTACACAATGTAGTGGCAAGCCCACCAAACACTCTTAGAAGTGGGAAGCAACACTGACATCCAAAGGTCTGAGAGTCAGCTTGAACATCACTGTATCACATTTTGTATTATTTCCAGATAGAGTCAGGTAAGATCAGTATGATTTATCAACCACAAGTTCAACAGTGCACAAGCACCATCCTGCTCCATCCATGGTCCTTCCACACTGATTCAAGGAGGATCTCAAGACAGAAGAACAGCTATTCTCAATCTAAATTAATAAGCTGTAGCACCTATATACAAAGCTGTAGTGATGCTTATACTCATCATAATGGAATAGATATTAGCTGACAGCTTGCACAATGTAGGTAATCCAGGCTTCAGATCTCATTTTCCAGTCTCTGTGCTCAGGCCAGCAGTAGGTGATGAAAGCTTTAGAACACAAAAACATACAAACAACCTCCAGATAATTCTAAATAAACAGATCACAAAACAATTATGAAAAATAAAAAAGGGAAGCAGAATGGTAGCTGGGAATACATCATGCATGCAAAAATACATCAATATTCCCATTTCCAAATTCTTGGTTTGATTCTGAAACATTCTTGGATCCCATAAAAAATGTAATATGCTACAAGAAGTCGGTTTTGTATTGAGCTGCTTAGCAACACCTGCATTCAAATAGCCTCTGGGTAAGTTTGACAAAAACTGATTTGACATCTGACAAGCTCAATTTTTTTTTTTAATGAAAGGAAGAAGCAAGCCCACAAGTGGGTTATATTAAAACACCCATTTATGTTTAGACTAAAGAAAATTGTCAGATAAGGAGATGCTCCTCAGTTTCTGTCTCAGGCTAAAAATAATTCCTATATTTTGCTGTAGAAGTCAACTGCCTGAGGTGCAGTATTTCACACAAGGTAATTACAATGCACATCACCTTCAAGAGGATACAAGGTACCTTTATGTGTACTCACTGTACAAGTTTTGTTAATTTCTAGCATATTTCTGTTTTCACAGAATTACCTTTAGGGTTGCTATGTCTTTTTAGCCATTAAGAAGTTCTGCAGACTTGGTCCTTTTTCAATTCTACTAGTAACGGATCAAAAGAGTAGAGAAAAAGGCTGAATAGGAAATTCTTTGACAGATGTGTTAGAACCAACAAAATTCTAGGTATGCCATTCAGAAGTGTCTGAATGAAGTTACCTAAATATTTGGTTGTCAAGTGTGGGTCCCTAATTTAATTGTTAAGAATGCTCAAAGTGCCCAATTCCAATATACTTCATTAGAATGCTTTATCAGAGTACTTGACACACCAAATATATGCTTCTCAAACATTTAGCTGTAGAATTCCAAATCTGAAAAACTACTACATTTCTGAGATTACTGCAGCCTTTACTACCTTTGTGAAAGAAATGTGACCATTTTCTAGGCTCAAACATCTTGAAAAACAATGACAAATCATTAACTAATAATTTAAGCTCCAAACATATCCTTTACCTCGTCTCAGCATAATATAACATAAATGAATGTAACTTAAAATACGAAAAGAAATAACATGGACCATCTCAATTCATCATATCTTCACCTATATTTCTAAAAGAATAAAACCAAAAGACTGCTCTGTCAAATGTCTCTACATTCAGTTTTTAAATAATTCAGCATTTCTCAGCAATTTGCAGATGTTTTCAGCTTTTGTCTAATTGATATTACAATGTCATACAATCATCCTTTAAAGTACCACATTACAGACATACACACACAAAATCTTTCATGTTGCAGTTAGTGCACTAATTTAAAGAGAACTTTTTACAAAAGGACCACAGAGCTTTTATAGGAAGGAAAAAATGGCAACTCTAAATATGGCTATGTAACAGACAGAAGTTAATCAACTCATTTAGCACAGGTCTAAACCATAATTTTCTACAACAAAAAATGAACCCATGCTCCACTCCAATTTCCACATTCCAAAGCACCTAGATCTTTACTCAAAACAGATCTTATTCAAAACTACTCCTCAAAAGAAAAACTACAAACAAATAAAGGTAAGCTTTTGACTTTGTGTTCTAGAGGCACCTGCAGCAGCTACCAGCTACAGGAAAAAATACAAATCGTTAAATAGTACCTGTGAAAAGATATTAGTTATTAAACCAGCACAAAGAACAGAGCAGACATGCATGGAATCTTTGTTGGGTTCCAGGCTGTTTTCCTACAATCTGAAGAACACATATCATATGAGACAAAATGAGGAGAGTTGATCAGTTAACAGAGGTATGAGTTAAGGTACCGCTAAGTACTGTTTTCTGACCAGAGATTAATATGAATTTTGATATCAGACTTGTTGAAAACATGCAGTCATGGTCCTATTCCACACTGCATTTAGTCTCTAAAAGTTAATAAGCCTCATCATCACAAATAAAAAAACCACACATTCGATCTCAATCTGTGAGTAAGTCTGGGACACACACGACAAGCACAGTCGCTGCCAAACTTCAAACAACTAAGGCTAGTAAGGCACTGGCATAGTTCTGGCTGGGCAAAGCACTGCTTAATTGATCAATATTAATAATAATTCCTAGTTTAACTTGCAAAGACAAAATGTAAGTTTATGGAAGAAATTGAAATTATACTTTGTATCACTGATTACTCTGTTCATTGCATCTTGGAAGAAGTATTCAGGTTAAATTTGTTCTAAGAGCAGACTGAGTTCCTAGAGCTCTTTTGAAATGGCTGCTCACCCTATATTATTGATTTAAGACTTTTTTGATGTTCACTTTGTTAAATAATCTGAGTCAGACTACCGGAATATTAATTAGCTCCTAAACTCTGCAATAAAAGTCATCTTTCAGAAGCTCAACAATCTTGAGGAATATACAGAGTAACTAGTGAAAAGAGATCATGACATGAGGCTTACAGATACCACATTGAATTTCTGCAGGGAAGAGAAGGAAATAATCATAGAGAGGTATCATCATATAGGAGAGTTCCTAGAAATGTGGGCCTCTCTGTCAGCTGATGTTTTGTTTGCCAACAGCTTACACAAGTTGAAGAGGAGACTGAACGAGTATTTTGCACATAAATTCATGTTAATTTCTGTCTATTTAGCAATCTTTATGCAGTGTTTCAAGTCTTTGAGATGACAACTGCCAAGTGGCTACAAAACTATTTCACAGGAAACACCAAATAACATTTCTGCAGACTTTTTCCCATGTGTCTGATGATGGCCATGGTAGGAGCAGGACACTGAGCAAGGTGGCTCTTTAGTCAGACACACTACAATTAGTTTTATTTTATTGGTGTACAGAGACGAAAAAATTAGTTAAAGTGCTTTACAAATTAAATACACCTTAAGTGCATACAGTGGGAAGAAACAAATCCAGATGAGTCCAGGTTTCAGATGAAATCCCATGTTCATACAAACACTATACTGCATATTGCACAGAAAACAGATCATAAAATATGTACCAGTAACTATAATGGACAAGTAGAACAGGCACAAGTTCCTATAACTCAGAAAAATAAGTAGTAGGGTCAGAAAGTGCTGAGAGGAGGAACAGTGAAAGAGGGGAATTCCCTGTTACTGCTTCCTCGGCTTCTGCCTGCCGCTGTGGTCTCTCATACATTTCACAGATGTAAGTGGCTTAGACACCACACATACTATCAGCTGTTATTTCAAAACACTTTTTCCACATCTCAGTGCTGCATGCATTTTTGTCCAGCTATCCTGCCTTTGTACCTCAAGTCACCTATTTCTGCTAATTAAAGCCTATCTAGATCAATGCTCTTCCAAAAACCAAATCCAGTTTTTTCCTACTGTCCCAGGCAGACACCAGGCATAGACCTAGGCTCTTTGCAGCAGTGCACGGCAGGAGGCAATGGATGTGAATTTAAAGGACAGACCAAAAGAAATGAAAACACTTTCATCTCAAGGACAGTCATGTCCTGGTAGCATTTCCCAAAGAAGCTGTGAAGACTTCATCCTTGGAGATTTTCCAAGATCAGACTGGATGCAACAAGGTTGAACTAAAGACCTCCTGAGGTTCCTTTCAACCTTAATGACACTTAGATTCAATACCTACACAAACACCCAGCACTGCCCCAGACTACACTTCTACAAGTCTCTCACCCACTAAAAAGCTTCTGACTTAAGAGATTCAAGATGTCAGTCACTTACTTAGGTTTGAGATCAAGAAAATCAATGAAATACTGCATAAAACACTGTATGAAGCCCATACCTAGCACTTTTTTTTCCTTATATTTTTGTTTGAAGGTGAGCAACAGTTCAGAATTAAGATAGGTAAAAACTGCAGATGGCATGGCATTACTTCTGAGGGGCTTTTTGGTTAATTTCTTTTTTTAAGCTTACCTTAACTCAGGATGATGCCCTTGTATTTTGTACCAAACATAGCTACATCTAAGATGTTGTGATTATTACATGATAAGACTACACAAAAAAAGTTGAATACAAGATTTGCAGGCCTGGAGTAAGAGAGACCTAAATGTTCCATTCCATTCTTTATAGCAACACGCAAGCAAATCAAATACAGTAAAATCCTGAAATAAAACATCAGGGTTGTGGTTTTGATTTTAATTTCCCATGACCTTGTGTAGCACACAAAATAAGTCATCCACTTAGTCTTCCAACTGAAATTCTTTAAATACACAACTCCAGCCTTGGGGGAGAAAAAGTTGCAGAGAAAACCACACATGAGTTTACACATACATAATGAATGTAAACTACATATAGTCTTAAGAACTCAGTACAAACTTGTATGGAACCAACCAATAGTGGCCCTTCAAACTTGCCCTTGACCAGGACGCCCAGGTCCTTTTCCACGTGGCTGCTCTCCAGTGTTACATTCCCCAAGGTGTCCATACACCCAGGGCTGCCCCATCCCAGGTGCAGAATCTAGCACATGTAATTTTTAAACTTCATAGGGTTGGTGACGGCCCAGCCCTTTTATTTGTCAGAGTCCCTCTGCCTTCATGGCAATCAACAGTTCCTCCCAACTTAGTGCCATCAGCAAACTTACTTAGCACTCCTTCGAGTCCTGTGTCCAAGTCATTTATGAAGATATTTAAGAGGATAGGGCCAAGGATGGAGCCCTGCAGAGCCCCACTAGTGACAGGTCACCAGCCTAATGTAACGCCATTCACCATAACCCTTTGCTCACAGTTGCTCACCCACCGCGCGACGTGTTTATCCAGCTGTGTGCTGGACGTTTTGTCCAGAAGGATCCTGTGACAGACATTATCAAAAGCTTTACTGAAATCCAAAAAGATCCCAACTGGCATCCACTGACCAACTGGGGAGTCACCTTGTCAGAAAAGGAAATTAAGTTTGACAAGCAGGACTTGCCCCTCATCAACCTGTGCTGGCTGTGACCCATGACTGCATCATCCTTCAGGTACTTCTCAATAACTCCCAACATAATCCTCTCTGTAATTTTACCAGGAACTGAAGTGAGACAGAGAACTGTGGCTACCAGGGGCATCCTTCTGGCCCTTTGGGAAAATTGGGGTATTTGTCAAGTTCCAGTTGATTGGGACCTTTTCAGATTCCTGACACTATTCAAGAATCATCGAGAGAGGTCTTGTGATGACATCAGTCAGCTTTTTGAGTACCTTTGGATGAACCCCATCAGGTCTCAGACTTCAAGGGATTCAGCTGGAGAAGCAAATCCTGTACAAGACTAGGGTTCACTGTGAGTTTATCATTCTCACAGTCACAGCTCCCTAGCTCAGAGCACTGGGAGGCCACTCCAAGAGGCCACCACCAGTGTTGAAGACTGAAGAGAAGAAACCATTAAATGTCTCTGCTCTGTCTACATTCCAGTTTGTGAGGTGACCATCCTCATCACATATAGAATTTCTACACGGCCTTTTGCTATTTACAAATTTTAAAAAGCCTTTTTTATTGTCTCCCACAGTTCTGGCCAGCTTCAATTCTGAATCAGCCTTACCTACACAAATTTCTCACCACAGAGGTGAAACAGCATCCTTGTAATCTTCCCACGTCCATGAACATTGCTTACACTGGACATATACTTTCCTTTTTGCCTTAGCTGCAGATAAAGATCCCTGCTCAGACAAGTAAGCCTTCTGTCTCACATGCGTGACTTCCAACATTTTCAAATTACCTGCTCCTGTACTTGTAGAAGGTGGTACTTAAGTGACCAGCACTGTTAGACCACAGCACCTTCAAATTCATCTTCCCAAGGGATCTTACTCCCCAGTTCCCTAAGCAGCCTGAAGTCTGCTTTCCTCATGCTCATTCTAAACTCGATCATTTCATGGTCACTGTAGCCAAGACAGCCACTAATCACTCCACTCACAAGCCCCTCTCTGACAAAGGCAAAAATCAAGAAGGGCACCTTTCCTAGGCAACTCCCTTAGCATCTATATTAAGAAGCTACCATCCAGGTGTCCTAGAAATCTTCTGGACCTGTTTGTACCAGCTCTGTGGTGCTCCCAGTTAACATCTGGCAAGTTGAGGTCCCCCACAAGAACAAGGGTGGCTGATTTATAGATATCCCTTAGCTCCTTAAAGGATAATTCATCAGTGATGTCATCTTGGCTAGGGTGACTATAGAAGACTTCTACAATAAAGTTTGTCCCTCAATCTTTGCTCAATAGCTCTCAACTGTGCCATTGCCAACTCCAAGCTCTATACATTCCAGTCCCTCTATTATCTCTGTCACCTCACCTTCCCTGCCTGATCTCTCCTGAAGAGCCTGTAATTGTCCATTGTAACACAGCAGTCACAGGACTCATCCCACCAGGTTTCACTTATGCCAACGATGTCACATCTCTGGGACTAAAGAAGCTTCTTTTGCTCGTTCCTCTTGCTGTGTGCATTGGTGTAGGAACGTTTCAAGCGCAGTTCACTGTAACCAACACCTTGGATGACTGAAAGACCTCATGAATACACAGTCCATCAAATTTTGCCATGCAGTTCCATTGCTTATTACAGGCAATCCTGGTTTTCTCCCAGGCTTGCCAGTGATAAGCAACAGGATGGGCACACCAGGCTTGGAAGGCACACACAGAGAGATTTAGAAGCTGCTACATGGATTCTGGAACTGATAGTTTTCCAGATATTTAAGTTTATTAAAAATGTAGTTGTGATTGGTTTTTTGGCCAAATAACTTCCAGTACCTAGCTATGTCAGGATATTAAAGCATACTCTTAAACAAAACAAAACATTAAAAGAATAAAGATAAGCTTATCATGTGCTAAAAATAGATAGAAAGAAGAAAATATGCCCTTTTAACAGGTATTGTCAGGAGACTTGGTCAAAATCAGAAATCACAAAGGTATTAACAGCCATACAAACTGGATATAAACAAACAATCTCAATACAATTCTTTTAGCCGCACCTGAAAATGCATGTATTCAGTCTGCCACATCCAAAGGAAGAACCATAAATGGAATCCTAATAAGATGTGTTCACTTGACAAAGCCAGTAGGAGAATGGTCTAACCTACTGTCTTAGTTGGAAGACAGGTGTGCCCGCTAGGAAAAAAAGCAGGAGTCTCTCTTGCAACGGAGAATGCAAACCTCCTCTCCCCAAATTGCTATAATTTTGGAATTAAAGGGGCTTTCAGGCAAAGATATTGGTATAGGAATAACAGTTCTTTA
>VYXF01005258.1:285351-414624 GCA_013397295.1 Polioptila caerulea | reverse complement strand
CCGCCCTCCCTCCGTCCCTCCCTCCCTCCCTCCGTCTTGCACTTGGGACGCGAGCTGCTCCGGCAATGAGAAGAAAGCAAAATTGGGGCGGGGGGAAGCTTTAAATCCTGCCCTTTCCAGTGCTTGTTGCAAGAACTCTCGGAATAAAGGGAAGGGGTGGGGGTAGGGGGCAGCGAAGGAGAGGGGAAAGTTGGTAATGAAGGATACACGAATCATAAAATGTAAGCTATGTGTGATTAATGATCTGCACTAATTTGTATAGCAGGCGTGTTAAAGGTCATTGACAATTGTTGCTGCTTTCAGCATGAATGCCTGAGTGGGATGTATTTGGGACAATCAAATTTAATTCTAATTTACAGAAAAAAAAATAACTAGACGTGCATAGCAGCTGGTCAAAATACAGAGAGGACGCACTTTAAAAAATGCACATTGCCTTTTCTTCAAAAGCAGCTTCGTTACATTAATGTGGTGTCTTTAAGTGCCTCAATAGTAAATAACCCATCTGGAACGTCTGGATTTTGTCCCTTATGCATCAGCATCTTTCCTGCACACTTTTTCAATTGCAGGCCAAATTGGGTTCCCAGTTACTCCAGAAGTGCAGCATTTTGTGGGAATTCTGAGTTCACTAGTGCCAGATTTACCTGTGAGTGGACCAGAGCAGATGTCCGCTCTCTGAGCCTGAAGAATCCAGGCACACGCCTATAACACGAGCGTGTAGATTCTCTAATCACAGTTTATGTAGTACTTTACCATTTCTTTACACAAAGAGTAAGAAATCCATTATAAATCAGCATTCCTGGGCAGTATTTAGAACTACAGTATTAAGCTAACAATTTCCATATGGCGAAAATTGACAAGTCAGAGCAATGAAAGGTGCATGAGACTTCTCAACTCCTCTACCTAAAAATGTGATTTTTATGACCTACTCCTTTTCTCTCAGAGTCTGTACAGATTCTTTTCCTTAGACAGTAAAACATGAGAATACACAACACAGTGTATTACTCTATTACTTGACAGAGTAATGCTTAAAATGCTTAATATTTTCCATATTTGCTTCCATAGGGCCCAGTCTTATACTCCTTGTTCCCGTAAGAAAATAGGAGGCTACAGGAGTGAAAGGACTGGAGAACCCATCTCAAGCTTAGTACACGAGGGGTATTCCACTTTAATGGAAAGGCAATTAAAAATTCAGAAGATGCAGAGACCTTAAAAACAATCAAGCGGTATATTAATTTCACGGAAAGTCACCAGCAGAGTTCCTCTGTCCATGTAATTTTAAATAGGAGATTTTCTCACATTTCTTCTGCTGAGCCCAGCACTTCTGGGTTTTAAAAGCAAAACTGAAAGAGTGTAAAAATTTATAGACTCAAAAGATATGGAGGATATATTTGCATAAGATCATCGATGTCATTAGAAATTTCAGGTAGAGATGATATTCCTAATTTTCAATTAGTTAGTAATGTACCATTTCCATGGGTGGCTAATTTGTTTGCAGACAGTTTACTCATTTTATCTTTGCCAGAAATCTTCCAGGAGCTGTCCTCCAGTTTCAAATTCTTTAAATTACAGTATTTTGTATGAGAATGACAGCGATATTAACGGCTCAATACGTGTTTTACTATTTATAGACTTGCATGTATAATAATTCTGGCTAATGAAACACTTGGAGCAGGAAAGCATTTATTTACTTTTGCCATGATCTAATAAATTATTTGTTCAGCGTTTGGGACCAGGCTTGCTCAAGTTAGGGAAAATGGCAGTTTGATGAAATTCTGTGCGATGACTTGTCTGCATAACTTAGCTTTAGGAGTGATTGGTGGAAGTTTAGATAAGAAAAGGTTCCCGAGAAACACTGCAGTAGAGTAGTGAGGAAAAAGGCCATCTCTGTAAAAGCAAGGCTGAAAACATAGATAAATACTTCAAGACAGGCGAACAAGCCAAGTTTGGATTACATTTCATATATATGTGTGTGCATATGTGTATGTGTACATGTCACACACACACAAATACAGTCTGTGAAATGTAATCTCAGGGAGTCAGTCTCTTTTTCTGTGTGCTTGCCGGAATATACTCAGGTTTTGTGTCAATTAATATTGTCAATTAATTCAGTTATTACAAATCTATCTGAAATTCTGTTTAAATCTAAGACAGAGATTTTGCTCTCAAACTTGCTTGGTCAGAGAAAAGAGCACACAAACTGATGACAAATAATCTTGTATTACTCTTTACATTCTAAACCAGATTTTTTCTTGGTGTATCTGGAGATACAAAAAATGTGCAGAAGTTACCAACTGGAAGGCACAGGCAGCTCTAATATCCGTCTGTGTCTGCAGACCACCACACAGAAGCATTCCCAGTAATGCTTTTAAAAAAGAAACTCACATTTCTGACTCCAGTTAACATGGGCTGTTCTGACACTGGTGTTCTTCCAGAGTTTCTGTGGGTGGCACAAATTTCACTCTGAAACGAAATGGTTTCAATTGATAACAAGCTTATACACGTGGATTAAATACATTGATTTCTGATGTGCACCACAACAATCTTTCTCTCCTCTCTAATCATGCCTCGGTGGCTGTGTGGTGTCAGGCTGCTTCCAGAGTTTGTACACACCCCCACCCATCAAAGTTTTGCATATCAGCGTACCCCAGGTCTGCATGGATTCATGTCAAGCTCTTGCACCCTGTTAATTTATTCAGGCATATATCTAGCAAACAAATTTGAAAATATTTTTCGATTTGGAGAGGTGCAAATATTTCATGATTTGACATGTCTATTAATGTGTAACAGCAATAAGCAACTTGGCCATATCTGTTGACAAATTGTATCAGGTGTCAGGATGTGGTCATAACCTCTTTACTTTCTGCTCATATGAGTTGTCCCCTTGCTATCAATGTAATTGCATCAATGATAAAAGATGACTGGTGTTTGTTTCCATCATCTCATTTATGGCATGTAATGAGCTTTTCCTTATGGCAGAAATAATCTGGAGACCTTTCTTGAAGAATCAACATTTTTAATTCTAATGTCTTTCATATTTGCCCCTGCCGCCAACACTGTTGCTAGGATATAGGCTGATTTTGATTTTTTGCGCTTTGATCCTCTCAAACCCACATTTTTTTAAACTGAATTATCCAATATTGCTTTTACAATGACAATGAGGAAGAGAGCAGAAAAAGTTAATATTGCAAATAAGTACAGCCTCAGCATACACGGCTATTTTAGGTTCATGCTAAATGTACCAACTTTTCCAGCCCTGGCAGTCAGATTTTCTCACCCATATGTAATTTTATAAACTACATCACGGCTTCACAGCAGGTAGGGAGCCCACAAACCTGTTCTTAATTTCAGCTTAACTGAAGGAATCTCAGCAGCAGCTGGTTTCAGAATAGTTGATACAGACTTCCACAGATGTGGCCCATAATAGGTTCAGAAATAAAAAAGAACTAGGCCACAAAGTAGAATTAATTTCAAGGAAGACAAATTCAATAAGGATGCGACTTTTAAGATTTTTTTTTTTCTTTGAGACAGAGATCATTGGGAGGGCATATTTATGTGGCTTGGGTTTTTCCATTGTGTCTACTGATAGTAATACTGCAGTACCCTGATTTTCTGGCCGGCTGGACCTGGCTGTTAGCGGGCTGTGCTCTCCCAAAGCAGAAAAACGGGATATTTCTGAGTTTGTGTTGCCTCCTCTCCCCTCCCCCTCGCCCTTCTTATGTTCCTCCAAGCATAACTGATAGTACTGGAGTGCTTGTGCGCTTTTCTAACTGGACCAGACAAAGACGTACAATAGCTAAAAATGACCTGTGATGTTACAGCGAGTGCGCTGCTTGGTAAAACTGGGGAAATTGGTTGCCAGCTCTAAACAATGTGTTATCTGAGGCTGTTACACAAACTTGAAATAAAGCACTACAGAAAAACAATAGTTTCACAAACGTTCATTTCTGGAGTTTAGCAAGGAGAAGAATTTAAATGATTTATGGGACGGCATGGCAAATACATCGTTGTAATATCTTCTGCTGAGTAAAAGAATACCTCAAAAGTAAAAGTGGAACAAAACAGTCACTTGTTCTCGCTAACAAAATTTCCCTTGACATTCTGTGCAGTGGTCTAAAGTGGTTGAATAATCTTAGTTTATATGGTCTTTCAGCTCAGGCATGCGAGGAAAAAGGAACTTCAATAAGAGAATATTTTACCTGACATGTACTATTTTAAGGCTTCAGTAATTAGAGAACTGCAAAGGTCAAAATAGCCATCAATATCACAAGCAACAGAGTAGAAGTAACATGTTTGAGAGGAAGTTAGTTGGTTGGATGTAACATAATATGCCGTAAGCACTCGGATGTGGATCTGCAATGACGAGCAGCAGAAGAAACAGTAAAAGTTAACCAGCATCAGATATTTACTTGGCTGAAAGCACACAGGAACTTGCAGATGAGAAATAGAGATGCTTTGGAGTCTAAATCTCAGAGTTTACTGCCTCACTGCAGAGATGCTGCAACTTACACCGAGGTCCATCCACACAGATCCATTCACAGGCTGGAGTAAAAGTTTGCCAGAGCCTTCTAACCTTTCAGTGAGCCAGACAAAAACTCAGCATTCAGAAGCTCCCAAAACTTTTTTCTACCTTCTGGATCTCATTCAAATCAGAAATATGTGTCATTAGCCTAGTTTTAGCATACTACTGCCCACATTCTAAAGTAAAATCAGGAAATACTAGATTGGGGTGGGTAGCTAAGATGTTGCTGTGTGTCTGCTGCTCTTGAAACTGAGTGTGCCAGCCTGAATTTCTGAACTGGCATAAATTAAAAATGAGTAAAAGTACAATGATTACATCCGAAGCTGCAGTAGTTTGCAACAATAGAAGTCATAATAAATATATGGAATTTTGGGGAAAATTATTTTGAGAAGAGGAACTCTTCCAAAAACTTCCCACTATTTCTTTCATTGCTGATGGACCATTTTTCTTCCCAGCACAATTTTATGCCAAATTGGCTACTTTTCTAATTTCCCCATAAATCACACAAAATTCATGATTCCTTTTTTTCACATTTGGATCCACAAATCAACCAACTGGATTTGTTCTAGTGAGAGAAAGAAGCTGAAACAAACACTCAGGATCATTAGCATAAAATTATCAGCATAAAATTATCCTGACTTATAACAACAAGTGGCAGGCGGCTTCTCATTTGTTGCTTTCATGGGGTTTGAAAGACAGAAGGGAGTTAGGGAAGTTGGTCCACTACAGATTTTGTGAGGCATTTGCCTTTTTTACCCTGTTAAACTCCAAAGCTAATAAACCCGGAGCATTCAGTAACAAGCAAGGCACTCATGTCAACAAAGACCTTACTTAGAGACGGCAAGGTTTCAAGAAACCTGTGGCAAGGATTTGAAGATATTTTAGTCATATGCAGTGCACTTTTGCTTCTCTGTTTCCTACAGTATAATCCCCTTTGCTTTCCCCCCTCCGTGTTTTAAAACGAGCACAGAAAAGGCTGAGTGTTAAACTACACTATTCAATTGTCTGGTAAGTACACAAATTCTGTTCAAATCAGAACAAACTTTCAAGCAGACAGAAAGGGGTATTTGGATTTCTATTTGGATTTCTATTTTATCCTGGAAACCCTGCTGAACACCAGTGTGATGGGGAATATAGCCATATCAGACCAACAAAAGGCTCCTAATGTAGTGAAGACCTCCTCCCCCCTCCTCTCCAAGGAAGCCGGCTGGCAGAGCTTTTGCTATCGGAATTGTTTGCAGAATAACCAAACTAAAGCAGCTCCCTATGTGGGTGCCTCATTCAGGAATAAGCAGCACTTTTATTCTAAAACACTTACCTAGCTTCCTGAAGAGAACAGGCTATTTGGAAGATACTTCTTTGTTTTGAATGTTCTTGTGGAGCTATACTTTATCTATTGGGGTTTTTTTCCCCCTTCTATTTACATTTTCATTTGCTTCTCTGACAAAAGGAGAGATGTACTTGCTCAATAAAGCAGTTATCACAGACGCCAGCAACTCTTAGATTCCTTCTGCTGTTCAAAAGATTCCCAAGAACTGTTTTTATTGCAAAGGACTCCATTAATATCAGTGGTGCAAACATCCTGTTTGCTCCTAGGGGCTTTATATAATAAAAGGGTTATGCTTTATAAAGTCAAACGCAATAGGTCTGCATTTCACATCACTAGCACGGGAATGTTCTTGCAACGCAAGATATACCGCTAGTCATACTTTTATTGCCATGAAGTATGTTGCTGGGTAATACTCCACATATTTTTCCCTAAGATATAAGAACATTTCATGCCAAATCCCTCTGTCATCTAAGGAGTCCGGGATCCTATTTATTTTCATGGAAGTTTGGGTAATAAAAATAATAGATTGCAAAATAACTGTGGTAACAACGTTGCCAAAAATGCTCGCAGAATGATGCTGTTAGTATTGTCCAAGCCAATGTTTTGTCTCTCCAGAGAAGAAGGATGCATGTGAGTGTGTGCTGTCAACTCCATTTGGTGTCACTAAGGCTAAAGTGTGTGTTGGTTTGTTTGTTTACTTGTGTTACAGAACTGAAGAGAGTTGAGTTCACCATTTGGTGATTAACTCCCTGAAGGTTTCACCCGGTAGAACTGACACAGCACAAGCATCTACATCTGTAGTCCACAGCAGAGACACCATGAGGCAGAAGTGGGAAGAAGGGGTCAATGGGCTGTGAAGAGACGCCAGGAGCCCTCTGGAAGTGCTCTCCTGCCTTGTAACCCCAATGAATGTTGTGGTGGTTCTTGCTGTGTGCCAAGTCTGTGAGAGGCCAGCAACTGGAAGCTGGTGTGAGCAGCTGAACGTGAACTGCTGCCCTGAGCTGCAGGAGCTAAAGAGAGGTTGCTGTTGAGGTCACAGCCAGGAGCTCTGCTGTGGGACCTGGGACAAAGCCAGTAGTTTTGGCTACCCACAGCCTGGCTCTACATCTGCTCCTGGAGTCTCCTGTGTTCCCACCTTGGCTTTTTTGGAGAAAGCTACTTGGCAGAGCATTAAAAGTACCTCTGCACACTCCTTCCTTCCTGCACAAGTGCTTTTGAAAGAAATATATAACTACATTAAGTTTATGTTCAAGAGTTTTCTACTAAGTTCATATCATTCTGCTGTAGGGCAGGTGTAGTATCCATAATCTGGTTATTAAAAAAGAATGGGATATTTGCATGAATGACCTCATTTTTCACTTGCTCACTAGAACATTTTTAAAAGGAAGTATTTGCTTGGTTGGTAGCCAAGTGTTTTCTCCTTGACTACCAAATGTGTTTAGTCCATATTAAGGGTAAAATTCTCTCCAAAGTTCACTGGTAATTTCCAGACCCTGCAAGATTTGCACGCAAGAGACTGACAGGAACATTCTTATTTAATCATTTCCCACCATATTTCAAAAAAATGTGATTTTCCAGATGCTCTTGACTTCCAAATGCAAAGTGGAAAAAGTCCAAAAAAGGCATTACTTCATCTAATGTCATTTATTTAGCACACATACAATCCTTCTGTCCTTCTTCTGCTTTATCAAAAGCAAGGGGATGTGTGACTAGTTTGTATAACTTAAATTTCTTATCTGGACTTGCATAAGTGCATTCAGCAGCTTCCTCAGATGTACAGTTAATGGGAAATTCCATGAGTTTTACACTTAAACTTAATCAGAGATATGAATGGAAGAATGTAACCATCAAAGCTATTGTGGAGTCCTTCACTCCCTGACCTTAGAGCTCATAAACCCATGAATAAGTTACATTCATCCATGTACGTACGCCTTTCTTTCATCACTAATGCAAAATGGGTTTAGAACTCCAGCTATTAATCCAAGTTGAATTTCACTCAAACTGCTCAGAAATGGATACTTAGTCCTTACCAAGGGTTGGGAGGACTTGTCCTCTCTTCATCCCTTGCAGCACTGTTAAGTGAGGCGAGGGGAAGGACTGCACCACTGAGCAGCACTGATGTGGCTGATCTGAATCCCAGGCAATTACTGGCTGTCTGTGGCTGCATCTGCACTTCCCTGGTCAGCAGGGTGATGTGTGCCATGGTCCTGTCTCCCTGGGTATCACTGAAGCTGTGGCAGCAGGGGATGCAGGAATAACACATCTCTGCCCTGCTTTGGGAAGCACCGAGCTGGGTCTGAGCCCCATTGCAGCTCTGTGTACTGGGTTTGAGGAGGACACTCCACTCACTGCATAAGCCAGTTTTTCTTCTCTCTGAGCTTCATTTTCTTGTAGCTGCAAATGGGTCAGTACTTTCAGAGAGCTGCACTCACTAGTGCTGTAATGAAATACCCTGAGACCTTTGCTGACCCTGGAACAGCAAACTGTGGCACAAGTCATGCTCGGTACCTGTGCTTGGAATTGTGTTTTTGGCATTTGTACCTCACATAGCCAGAGTTATATCCATTCAGCAATGTCTGACAAAAGTGGTTTTGCATCTTCTTTGAGCTGACTGTGTAACCAGAGTCAGTTACCCAGCTAAAAGAGAGTAAATATGCTTTGAGTAGAACAGAGACTCAGTCCCAAACATGCACCAGAGTAAAAAAACAAGGTCTGTTGCACATCCAATGCAGGTTTTCTTGTAGTGCTCCAAGACAGTAGATCAGGAAAGTGTAAGAAAGAAGAGGCCACTCAGATAAAGACCTCTAAGATAAAAATATCTCTGTCAACACAAACTGAATATTAACAAAAAGATTCAATGGACCAATTGAATTATATTTAGAGGATTTGTCAGTGAAAAGTTAAATGTTTGTGTTCAGATTTGGGAAGTGAATAGGGAAAATATCCATATCAATAAAATATAATTTTAAAAAAATAGTCCCCATCCCCGCTTTGGTTGATAAAATTTAATTTTTTTGTTTTTTAAAAAAAAGAGAGTACCATCCAGACATCCAGACACACCTGTGAGCCAAGTTTTGACCTGATGCAATTTGATCCAGGTCAGATATTAAACCCTGAAGACCAAGTTAACAATGGAAACAGTGACAGACAGTAGTAAAGGGTAGTAGCTGCCATTATACTCATAAGTTACACACTTTTCACAGTGTACTGGGACAGCTGATATACCCTGAACCTGCCTTGCTGCCTTTATTTTGCCTGTAGTTTTTTCCAGGAGTGACCTTGTGTTTACTGATTAATTCTGCAACTCACTTCATGAGGAATTAGAACAACTAGAGTATTTTTAATATCAAGAGCATTTTGCCTCATTTCTTCATTGTCTTTGTAATTTAAATATCCTGTTGTGTAAGTCTAAAGGCAGGAAGTGAGCTATACAAACCCTTACAATAACAGTATTAGGTTGCAGATAAGCCCATGTGCTCAGTGGTGTTGGGTAATTTTTTTTTCCCAAGGTAATACAAGTTCTGCCAATACTGCAAGAAATGCTAGAATGCCTTAACTTTTTCAAAATTAGCTCCATCTGTCACACAAGCACACACACAAACACACACACAAAATACTCTCCTGGTGACAAGAAATTACTTCGGCCCATTATGCCAGGCTTTAATTATTTATCTTCACTCTGTATTTGTGTTTCTGCCATGAAACCCAAACCTTTTCAGCAGGCAGAGAGATGGTGGTGGGGTAGGTGCCTACCTGTCCTCTCTTCCATTCTTTTCCCTCCAACTCAGAACTGTTTTAATGCAAATCAAACCCTTGGTGCGTACATAGCCAGCACAGATATCCTTACACTTCATGCACCTGGCAGTCAGCTTTCCTGCCGAGGCTGCTGCTGAACTGGATTGTTTCCCCTTGCGGTGATTACACTTGGCTCTCTGCAATAAAAGACAGCAAGAACTTCTTACAGATGATAAACACGAGCCTTCTTTTTTAATACATACTGGATTTATAGGAGAAAATTCTGTTAATGGTAAAATTTAGAATTTTGCAAATGAATCAAATCGTTTCTTCAAGCCAGATGCACAACAAGCATTTCAAACCGTGTGCAAGCCATGTAACCTACCAGTGCTGCATTTAACAAAAGTAGGACATGATTTCTGCATCTATTCTCCTTTAATAAGATTATGATCCTGACTGTCCTGTTCTGACTGCAGTTGGAGGTAGCGTCGTTGCTGAGTGGCTCACGAGCAGTAGGCTTGTGTGCTTGCATAACTGATCCCGAATTACACACGGTGACTATCTATAGGTGCTAATCTTGAACATGACAAAACATTTGATCTCTCTGTGTATATTTGCACAAGCACATTTGCACCCGCGTGCAAATACACACACATGCACATTCGTATCAAACACACGGCATTATGTGTAAGGAGGTCATTACACATTTGTGTAGGTGCACTGTGAAAAGGAAAAATTGCCTGATGCTCCACCTTTATAAGACTGTCTTCACAGACAGCTAAATTTTATTTCAATTTTATTTTAGCCATTACTGCTGTCATTTTGTGCAGCATCTAATTTAGGCCCAAATGCTAATGACAATTTCAGCCAAAACTGTTTAGCTGTTTCTGAAACAGAAAGCAGGTTGTTTTGCTTATCAATAAACAGTCTGGATTTTCTCTGGGAATTGTTCTAGCACCTTCACTATTTGAAGCCAGAGTCTGAAAAATCTGAAGTCTCCCTATGCTGAGGCTTTGCCTTTTGCTATTCTTGTTGCACATTTGGCTGTGTTATAAGTCTGTGAAAAATCACAGTTTGCACATGCTCCATCACTACCTCTTCAATGGGAGTCGCTAAATTCTAAGATTCTGCTGTAACTGAGGATGCTCAGGTTTCTCACAGCTGGTAGCGCCGACTGAACCACATATGCCACATCCTCAGTTATAGACTACAGTGTCCCACTATTCCATGCTTGAATATATTATTCTAGGGTAGATTACATGGGCAAAGCCAAAATTTCACTATACTACGAACTCATAGCAGTAACGTTGGGATGAGTTCCAACAGCAACTGCCAAGAGGGAGATAAATTAATTTATGTTCATGAAGCGTTCAAATACTGCAGAACTGGTCACCACAGAAAAGCTTGCGAGGAATTTATTTCTTTTTGAGAGAAGCATTTGAATAAAGTTATTATGTGGCTGTGCAATTAAAGATGATGCCATAAAGCACACATAGAAGGGGCCGAGTGAACAGACTTGAGTACTGGAATCCACACTATTGGAACTTTCTACATTAGTTTGTCTACATGAGTTAAGAACACAGTAAAGAGCCTAGTTCCTTTAATTTATACCTTCAGACATCCACATGTCTATAAGTAGCTTGCCTCCATTTCGAAATAATAAAATAATGGTGGACAAGGGGTTAATAGTTAATTGCATTTGACCATATGAAAAAGGCAGGAATGGCTTATCTGAAGTTATTGGAGACAATGATTTACTAGACATTATGGACAACCCACAGCGTAGAGCTTTCAGCTATCCTCCATGGGATATTAAAATCTGTGGTATCAGTGAAGTACAGAGGAAGGGGCTTTCTGGAGTTTCCAGTCTCAGCAGGCTTTTAACGGAGTGACCAGGGGGAACTGTCTACAATAAACTTCTCTTTGTCTTTGTCTCTTCCAGCTTCAGTATGTAAGGAGCTCCATTTTCAGCTATGGAAATGAACCATTTCATTTTTATGAGATCTAATTTCAGTAGCCTACTTTGAATAATAAACAACAATTAACTTTCAGAGCACAGGGGAAGATGTATAATTTTTAAGGCACATCCTGTTTCAAGGACTTCAGGATATAAACTACCTAAGAGCAAGAAATTGTAGAAATAAATGACAGGGAGCAAAGTTGTCCCCAGTACAGTGAGGCTGTCAGTCTTTCTGTGCTCCTGCCCTTGTAATTGTAATTGCGTTGGGCCTGATTCCCTGCCTTCATTTGAGACCCCTTGGGAGAAAATCGAGGTAACATACTGTGGGATCAAGTTCTTCTCCCAACATTTGTTTTTTGGAGGGCCAGTCTAGTGTGGTGCTTTAAAGCTTCACACGAACTGCACAGAGCTTACGTGATTTCTTTTGGTTTTCTGAAAGGGTGAGCTTGTGCAGCGTTATTTCCTGAGAGCCCATTTAAGCAGGTTTTAGTGTTAACTTCAACTTCTTAACAAGCTTAAGTACAGCATCACATTTGATTTGGTTTTGCAAATGTCTGGAACTTTTCATGTGGAATTAGCAGATCTCAGTCTTCAAGCCTAATGAACTCAGATAAAACTCAGCAGGATGTCCCGTTGGAAACTAATTTTTTTTACGAAGACGGGTCTTTGGTCCTCTTTTCTTGCCCTGCATTTGTTGACTTGTCTCAGAAGCTCGTAAGCTATCAGCTCTCTTATTGATCTACTCTAGAGTCACTTGAAAACATAATTTTGAAAACAGCATTTCAGCACCTCTCCTTGTTTGATCTTGTTGCTGTGGCACAGTTTTTCAAGCACTAGGCTGAAAATCAATGTTGGAGGTTATTTTATGCTTAATAATGCATATTCTTAAAAATCTTTACATCTGTCAAATTTTATTTTAAATGCTTCTCTATATGTTAAATTTTCCGCTTTATTAAAATCTGTCCGAGGATTCACATCCCTTCATTTTAATTTAGCTACAAATTGATTCTTAAAGTATCACATCTAATAGCCTTTGGGGTTTGATGCACAAACTATTCTGACGTCTATTCATAGACCTTTATAATGGGACCCACTCCAGTTTATCCCTTGAACTGTCAGGCTCTTTGGGAAATAATAGCTCCTGACAGTTGTAGAGTTAAAATATAGGATTAATGATCAGCTTTTAATGTGCAAATTGGGTATTCAGCTTTCCTCTTACCCATCCTATTTAATGCAAATTCACTGTTGAAACAGGTAGCATGAATTTCTTCTCTCACTAAACATAGATTAATCTATCAGGGTAAGTCCCTGAATCAAAATAGAAATTTAGATACACACCACAAAGTAAATACAGGGCACTGCATTTGTGCTGATTTATAAGCAAGTATTTTTTTTCTGCCAAGTCCATAATTTATTTTTAAGGTTTCAAAACCTCACTTTCACACAAAACCAAAAATAGCTGTGCATTGCAGCAACCAATTTAACCAGCAGGAAGGACTCTGCCTTTCTCTATTAAGTACAGCTGTAGAAAGCCCCATGGACTTTGATTTAATTGTTTCCAATAGTCCAAAACAATCAGCTACCTGCACTTGGTAAAAAGTAAAAAAGGAAAAGACAGGGATTTCTACAGTGAAACATGGAGGAGATCAGATGTTTTCATTAGGAGATTAATGACTTATTTGTGATTCTTGGCCTTAGGAAATGTATGGTAATTGTCAATTGGGGCATCCTATTAAAAGGCTGCCTATCTATACAAAATTACACTATTTGTTTAGAAAATGTTATATACTCATGTAATCGGAAAATGCATTTTAAACACAGTAAGAATAAGAAGCATTTGTCCATTCTGTTCTGCTGTGATAGGCAGCACCGTGTCCAAGGAGCAGAGCACGGGGAGGAGATGTTGGGTTAAGGTGACGCCTAAAGAACCTCGCACCTGAGAGTATCCGGGGGGAAAAAAGTTTTGAGGGCAACTTAAGTGAAAGTCAGAACATGAAAAGATAAAATAAACCCTGAGTCATTCCGAAAAATCTTTCCTATTTAAGGCAGTCACACACCTGCCCGCACATCTCTGATAACCACTGGCTTTCCCAAGCACGTGAAACAGGAAAGTGTCCCTCAAGATGTAAGACTTAATCCTTGCAGCGCTTGAATGCCTTAAGCTGCCAATAAAGCAGAGTGAAGTCTGTTGTCTGCAATTATTCCTTTTAAAGGTGTCACATCAGAGCAGCACACATGTATAAGTGCCTTGAGAAGCAAAGGAAGAGGGAGAAGAGCAAGAAGAACGTGCAGCACATCGCTTGCATGCAACTTTTGTGCCTTCTACTATTATTGCTGCTTGTTACCTTTGCATACGTACTTTAACACACTAACAGGGAAGAATAACATTAACGTTATTTTGGAAATCTGGTTCCAACAGCATCTAAATGGCCTCCAGGGGTTTCTTTTGTTGTTTTGATAACAGTGTCAATTTACATGGATACTCTCCCCTCACACCTCCACCCCTCATTTCTAAGAATGCAAAGCAATCTATCATTAATGACTCTTAAGAAACATAAGCTAAATTTAAATTAACCTCACAGACACTGTTTATAACATCCTTAGCTACTCTGCTCGTAACTTTTCGCTGCCTTCTACCCTGTACTCACAGCTGTGCAAAGCAAGTCAAAGCAGCAGTCAGGCAGCAGTATTCTGCAGACAGGCTGCATTCACATTGCTTTGGTGCAAGTTAGAGACAATTCGGCAGAAAATAAGTGGTTGCAGGCATTCAGATAAATATATAGATATAATAAACATAGCAGGCTGTGGTCACCAGATGGACTAAAGGTGTTGCCTGGCACTCAGTGAGCTGGAGGATGCTTTAGCTACCTTATGCAATTTCTGACCCTTGCCAGCTACTTCTGCCTCCCATGTCCATCCTGCCCTATTTTCCCGGTTGTGTAGGAGGCTGGATGGTGGATCTGGTTCCCTGGAAACAAAAAACTGCCAGGAAATATAAAAATAGACAAACAAATAGAAAATACAAGAACAAATGATGATTTTCCCAGGGATACATCTCTCCCTGTAAGGCAGGACAAATTAGTGAGGGCCAAGGCCAAGATGAAGCAATGGCAGGGGATAGGAAAGAGGAGGTTGCTGGCAGCCTTCCTGAAAAGTTGTTCATCAAATTACACCAACACAAACCAGAGTATTCCAATTCCTAACCAGAAATCTCCTTTCTGTAAGAGGCTACAGCCAAACTCCAGCTTTTTCATGCCATGCTGCAGCTATGTCTTCTCCGGACAGAGAGGGAATGATGTTTTCCCAACACAAGGTATTGTGTGTACTGCATTAGGTACACAGAGAGGCAGTTTGTACTCGGGCTTGGAGCCCTAATTTTCAATATCTCAGTGTTTTTGGTTTACGATGGCTCCAAAACGCCCTCAGGCTTGCAAAATGGTTGTCATGCCTTGTCGAAGTTAAACCCACAGGTTCTAAATTATATGGCTGTTTTCTGTATTTTGAGAGAATTTTCTCTGGAGACACGTTTTTATATAGAGAGATGGGAGGTTTTTTTAGACTTTCTGCAAAACCCTTTCAGAATTCTTAAATGAATGAACTTAAATGAAAAAAAAAAAATTAAAAATTAGTCGTTGCATTTAACAAGTTTCACTGATAAAACAGATTTGTCACTCATGGTTGATTTGATTTCACAGTCATAGCCAGGAAACCTTAATATTTCTTTTCTGACTTGCTCGTTGGGCACTTAAAATGAGAAATCAGAAAAAGCGCAGCTCACAAGAAGACAAGAAAGTTTTTACTAATCCAGCAAGGAGAGATTAACTGAGCTTAGAATTCAGCTAATGAAGGGGAAAAACACTAAAAACCAGGAGCTGCAATGTATGTCAGAGGGCCAGTTTGGGGGGCAGTGGGGAAAAGAGGGCTCCAAGAAATGAGAAGCTGCTGGTGGCTCTGGAGATTTATTCATTTGAAGTATCCCAGAAAACAGATCCAGCAAAGCTGGGAATCACAACTGTCTCCCAGGCACCCCCAGAATTCATCAGTGCATGAAACTCAAAACCACCATCTATTAATCAGAGGACATTTAGTATTTCTCTTCATTCTCAATCCAGTTGTTGTAGCTCCTGTTTGGGGAACAAAAGGGATGGGCCTTCAATATTGGGACACCTGTCTGCTAGCACAGGCAGCAGCACGGACTAATGTGAGCACTGAATCCCAGCCAGTCCTCCTGTTTTTCCCCAGAGCAGCAGATAAAAAAAAAAATTTCACACACCCACCTAGCTCAATGAAACATTTTATTTTAACCCCAGCTATTAGCCTAAAATGATGTCAGGATTCAGAACACTTAGAAAACTGGAATCCAAATTTCTGTGGTTAAGGGGTTGACCCCCCCCTCATCCTCGTGCAACTCACCGCTGCCCTGGTTTCACGTGGCTAAGTGGGCATAATTGAAGGGGATGGACTCTCCTAGCTCACAGTTTTGTCCTGCAGCCATTCAATTGCCCCTCTTTTGTTTCGGTTTGTTTTGTTTGTATTTTCTAACCTTGCATAACTTTAAAATGGCCATGCATAATTTTTTGGACAGTTTCCATTTGGGGCAGAAACCCTTCTTGACAGGTTCAGCAAAAGCTGCAATTTAATGGATGCATTTCAAATTCTATAAAAGCAGGGTTCGAAGTGCTCAGACACCAGTTATAGCATTTCTGGAATCACAACACAGCCGAGGGCGTGCAAGCATGTGTTATTTATGTTTGTCTGTAGCTTTACTGCTGTTTGGGCATAAATAGGGGCTCAGAGTCAATCCCAGCAAGTTCTGTCTTGGTGGTACAAACCTCCAAAGGGGGCCTCTGAGGTGGGAATTCTGTTGGTGGAAAACTTTGCCACGATTGAAGCCAACCATAACCCCCTCTCCTGGGGTGGCAGCAGCCCCTGAGGTGGGCTCTGCTGGACAGGGCAGTGCCAGGACGCGCTGACCCAGCACAGCCCCCACGGTGTCTGCTCACAGCCATAAACCAAAGGCCCACACTCACACCAGAGCAAAGTCTGAAGGGGGAGGAGGGCCCAGTGGGAACTTTATATCTTTGGGGAGTGAATCCCACTGTGGCACAGGGGACTCGGTGACACTGGAGGGGACTTTGTGTGCCAGGCACTGCCCGCTCCCGCTCCCCTGCGTGGGGCTCACAGGATTATAAAAGCCTGTTTGTCGCTCTAGCTGACTGCAAAAATATAACACGAGGACAAATATGTATAAAAATGATGATAAACAGGGGAAAACAGGGGAAAACAAATCTAATAAAATCAGATGGGAGAGTTCACTGGGCAATTGGATGTTTACATTGTCCCAGGAAAGTGCAGTCCTGTGGAGCTGAAGGAAATCGATTGGCTTGTATTCCAATTTTTCCTAAAACCTCATGGTATAACACTAGCAACCTACAGGGATGCTGGGAAAAAACAAAAAAACACAAACAACCAAACAACCAACCAAACAAACCCCTCTGAGGCTGCTCCCTACACCCATCCCCTCTCGTGTTATTTTTTAAATCAGGGAATGGGGCAAAGGGGCAAAAGAGCAATCCTTGTATTTGCCAGGCAGTAAATCTTACTTCAATCCCTAGTGAAACAATGGGACAACCAGTTAAGGGGGAAGGAAAGGGGGACAGAAAATAATGGGGTCATGAGCAATTAAAAGGTTTAGCCAAATCTGACTTTGGTTTTAATGCAATTTTGAATCAGCAGAGTTATAGCTGGGTTAAATTTAACTGCCTGGTTTTCTGAATTTTCTTAAAAAGAAATAATGCCAGAGAAACTCAGTTCATCTGGTGGAATCAAAAGATGTAGTGGGAAAAATATGTTTTCTTTTTGCTTGCAACAGCTGTTAAACTTCAGCATGCAAAATCATTTAGGAGGAAAAAACGTTTCCTTAAAATTCCAGTATCACCCTCAGTTCATCTAAACTGTGAAAAAGCTCATCATATAATCCCAGTTCCTCCCTCAAAAGCTTTCAACCTCCTCATCTACAAGCAAGGGAAAACTAGCCTTGGCATTCTTGATACTGCCAAGACTAAATGAGGTTGTTTAGATTTCCTCTTCCTTCTGTTGCCTCCTCTTATAAATCAACACATTTTCCAGATTAATTTATACTCTGTGTATGTGTATGTGCTTGCGTATTTATAAAAGAAAGGGTCACGAGTCCCATGATTTTAAAGGAAGGAAGCCTTTTTACATTATGTTTTAAAATTAGCCAGGACTAAACATTGTGATGCAGAAATGCTCCTCTTTCTATTACACAGCCCCTGGCAAGATATCCATGGAGCTGTTTCAAGACAGTTTAAATTGGTCAAGCTAGTGAAGGTCCTCCCTTTTCCCTGGCCTATGCCACATGTTGCTGATGCACAGAAGTGCAGTAGCTCTGCTGCTTATCTGACCCCTTATTGAGCCAATTTAAACAAATAGCCTTTTTTTTTTTCCTGTGTTACTTTTCAGTTGATTTCAGACTTTAAATTGAGTCACAGAGAGGTCAGGGGAGCAGCAGGGCCAGCAAAAGGGCAAGGTCTGGAAATACGTCACCAAGTCCAAGGTGAGGATGGTGTGGTGGCACTCACAGAGACGGGGTCGTGGCTCCCCATCAGCGAGTAGCATCTCTTATACCAGCCAGCTTCACTTTTCCCACTCCTGTGGCTTATTTTTAAAAATTTCACCTGGATCAAGAAATTAATCCAGCTAAAGATTATCCAAAATGGGCTATTTTTCAGCCAGTTCTTTTCCCAGTTCAGCTCACTGGGTACCCGTGCTACCATAGGAGAGACTTCTGAAGAATGGGCAGCCAAGGAGAAAAATGTGCTGCCCTGAAAAATACATCGCTTGGAGACTGGGGCTGTTTTGTGAGGAAACAGCATCACTGCTCCAAAATCTTCTGTTGAAAATTGTCTGCATTGTAAAAACAAGTCAATTTTGAAATCTGGTCTGTTTGTTTCAGACATGTCTGCTAATGAACTTGTAACCAAAGCGCTGGGTTTCAGCTCAGTCCCCTCGGCCACCATTCACTGCTGTGTGCTCTCAGCAGAGAGTAATTATCAGCCCTAAAGCCAACAAGAATGATGTCATTTTTAATTCGTCAAATACCAGGTATCCCAGGGGGATCCTTCACCAGAAATGTAGCAGTTCTGAAACCAGTTTGGGATTTTGGCTTTGGTGGAAGGGTGGTAACTTTGGGATGAAAAGCTTTTGAAAATCTGAGAAGTCATCACAGAATAATGACTTTTTGGACTAGCTCTGCAATAATAGGCTACCACCATGAATAACAGCTGACATTTCAGATTTGAGTGAACTCTGTGTCTTTTCTAGGTCTTTTTTTCCCCCTAACTGGTAAATTTGAATAGCTATGAGATAAAACAAGGTGAAGTATGCTGAGGGCATCAGGTCACCCATATGCCCAAAGCTGTCATTTTAACCAGATCATTTTGCATGCAGACTGCTATTGTGTGAGGATGCCTGTTGCACAATGTTGTTTTTAAGTGAGAGAGCAAAATAGATGAGCTCTCAATATGATGCAGAGAGCACATGTTATTTCTTGCATAGCCTTACTGGATTTATTCTGAGAAGTTACTGAGGCTTCCTGCAAAGATTGTTTAATATCTTTGGTGGAAATAGTCAAGCTTTTATAATAATAGTGATGAAAAAATCATGACTTTCCATATCCAACCAAAGCCTGATTACACTCATTGAAATACAAATGTCAATATTTATTAGCTAATACTAAAATTACTGCCATCTCATTTTTGCAGTTAGTCAGAAAATCATTATGTATCCCTTTTCAAAAATCATTGACTTTTCCACAGAAAACTCTATTATCAGTCTTTATAAAATATTTATGGCTTTCCTTGGCATTCTTATAATATCCCTAGGAGAACAATCAGCATTCCTTTTTGCTGAAAATAAGACAAACTTCTTTTCCATAAAAAATAATTAATTAACAAAATGAAAATGAAATAAAATTTAAAAAGTAAGAAACTACAGCTTGTTCATCTAATTTTTCCTCTTACATTAGGAAAAATCAAAGGCATCTCTGTTTTAACTACTTTATTACAATTATTTGGGCTAAAAAGTGGTCTTGATTTGTCCCTGAACAACAAATTATTATTGATTTCACATGTAAGCATATGGAGAGAATTATTAGGCTAAATGGAGGGGCTTTTCACCGACTCGTTGTTTTTCCTGTGCCCTTGATTGTTTGTGTTTCTAAGTTAACAATACGCCCCCTCTCCGAGGTCCAGGGCAGGCTTCTTTTCGGTGAAGAGGTGCTAAATCACCCGTATTTTCATTAGAGCCTGCTAGAGCACCATATGATCCGAAGGAAACAACACACTTCCATGCTGCTGATGCTACTTGATGCTGATATCCCTTCCTGTAGCTGTTCTGGAAATCCTGATACGTCTTGTTTGCCCGTTTGTGTTTTCACTTTGCTTGGTAATGAGAGGTGATAAAAAGGGATTCTCCCCCATCACTGATATCCCTGCAGGAGCCATGTATCAGCAATGTCCCTCGTTTAGTTAGCAATTCTGTCTTTGTGCAAACTTTTTTACATGCAGTGGGCTTGTTGCATTTTTCTGTATACTTAGCTGTATTGCCATGGCAATAGGAAAAACATGATGATACAGATTTGGAGAGAAAGGAAGGGGAAAAAAAAGATAAACCACCACTGTAGTCGCATGGCTAGATGAGGTCAGAATTGGCTAATTTATGAAGTTAAGAGACGTGCAATTTGAAAGATCAAAGAGGTTAAAAGGAGTCCTGAAGTGGAAATTTTCTGATTAATAAATATGTGAAGATGGGGATCTGAATTTCCTTCAGTTGGGTCAGATAAGTCAGCCTGCACTCAGATGGGACATATGATCAAAATCTTTGAGTAAGGAGTTGGAGATTTGACTAATGCCTTTTAAAGCAGACATACTCAGAAATCAGGTTTAAGCTTTTGTCTTTGTACTTACACAATGTAAAATTATATAATTATATGCACAGATATAAATTTTACCTTTTTCAAACTTTATTTTCATTTAAATTAGCTAAGTACCCCATTACTATTTGTATAAAAATGTTCATAAAATTAGGGTTTCTTTCCCAAATTTCCAAGTATTTCTGTCTTGTTCAAAATTCTTTTGGCTTAAGTGTAATTTCCCCCATCGTGTTTACAATTTCAGCATCCCAATGTGTTTCTATTTCAATTCAAGCATCTAGAGAGATGGTGAGCTGCCTCAAATGGACAGAACAGCCAGTAGAAGAGTTTCACCAGAGAGCCCAAAGTCTAATCTTGCAGGCATTTGCTGGTGTGAATGCTTTGAAGCTCAATAGCATTATTCTGGTGACAATGTTACTCTTACAGAAATTGGATCTTTCAAATGCTTGCACATGTGAATAATTTTATGCATCTGAGCAGTTGTCTTCTGTGAAACTACTGCCTTGTGTCAAGTTAACCATGTGTGGACGTTTTTCCAGGGGTGAGGAGGTTCCCAGATGATGATCCTGGGGTTTGTAGGAATAAGCCTTATTGACCACTGCATGGATAAAGCATTGTACATGAGATGATGCCATTCGCAATGAGCAAAAATTCCACGGACAGTATTACGAATATAAACCCAAATTTTGAAGAAAATGCAGATTTGATTTTTAACAGGGGGTTTTAACATGAAAACATCTCTTTAAAAATTCACTGCAGCAAGATCAGTAAATATAAATAAAACATGTGAAGAATATTAATCTTAGTAAAATTGAAGAAGCAAGCTGTCAATGGCTGTCAGACACAATATGAACTGACAGTTGCATGGCTTACAGTCTGACATCGGGATCGTTACCTGTCTGTTTCTCTATCAAAATACCTACAGGGAATAAGAGTTTGCAGATTGCAGGCATGGGTGGGAGTGGGTAAAGGGGAAGAGCAGTTAAAATGGAAGCTTAATGACAGCCGTGAAACATACGTATGCAACATATTCATTAGGATTAATCATCAGTCCGAAGGAATGGCTTACATCATTCATTACCATCAGTACTGGAGAAAAGCTTTAAAACAGCATCTACAGCTTTCAGATCCCACTCATCCCTCAAATCAAACTCAAACCTGACACACAACCTTTTTCTGGCTGCCACATATACAAAAGCTATAGATGAAGCATTAATTGTTTTCACATTTGAAGACAATTTACAGGAATGGGTCAGATATTAGCAGCAGAGCCTCATGTGGAAGGATGCTGCAGGCTTTTCCACCCTCCTCTCTCAGTCAGGCTCCCCTGGCCAGCCACCTACTCTCTCAGGGTAGCACAGAAACCCCCAGGGTCCACCTGGAATGACAGCCAGGAGAAATGATGCACAGGCAGCTACCTCTGTGACTGTGGTCTGCACTCCCAGGAGTCCATCCAGGGAACAGCCATCTTGGTAAAAGCTGATTTTTTATGGAAATTTCAGTGTGGAACTATAATGGGGTCACAGGGAGCACCAATCACATTCCTTTAGGGCTCCAGGATGGCTAAAGTTTGCATGGCCATTTATGTGATATGGGAAGAACCACTGGGGAGATTTCTTTTCATGGTAGTTAGTCCCTTTCTACAAGTTTTAGCACTGAACACCTTCATCCACACCTGCAAGACCCTGCTGAGGTTTGAGCTCAGTGGTCTAAGATCCACTGCACAGAATCACCAGAAAAGCTTGAAGAAATGTAAAGCTCAGAGGAAGCAGCAGAGAGGGTGGGTCAGGCCCGTGTTCACAGAATCACTGACCCACCTTTCTCCACTCATTTGAGGCCAATGGGTGCACAAAGCCACTGGTGTGCAAGCATCTCCCATTACAGCAGTTGGCTGGAGGGCCTGGGGTCAGGTTGGCACACCTGGAGGCTGCCCAATGCCACCATGCTGACTTCCTGATGTTTTAAAGAAAGCAGCACTGCAACTGCATGCAAGAAATGAACTGCAGTTTGTTTAACCCCTAAAGAAGAAATATAAACCAAGATTGGAAGCAGGCTGTGAACCTGTTAGCTTAAGATGTTAGAAAGTGTTTGAGAAAAAAGTTAGAAAAATTCAGTTTTTTCTCCTTCAGGTCTAAAACTGTGCCTTTGTATGCTCTGAGGAGAGCATCTTAGAGCCCACAGAATTCCCATCTTTCCAGCCTGGGTGGCTGAGCCAAAGTCCACTGGAGTCACAGGAATCTTGTCTGTGGGCTTTTCTTAGGCTTCTGAGTATCTTTGTGTGCACAAATGCTGACTAAAACAAAATATAGTTGTGTGAACAACACAAACTTTTTCTATTAAATTTTGATCAGTATTAAAATATGTATCCATTTCACCCATGCTGAAAGCCATGGCATCCTCTTGTCATGAACATTCATGCAAGAAAATAGTAGTAGTATATATTTATGGAAAATTTTATGCACATACATACTGATGACTTCCATTTTGAAATGTATTTCTTGTGAGGCTTCAGACAAGGATCCTGATGAGGGTTGCATTCATTCACTCTAGGAGCAGAAATAATACCATGTGACAAATCACCATCAAAAATGCAGCTCTGGTGGCAAGTGTTTAATATCAGCCAGAGTGAAAAACAGCTCACAGGTAGAATCTTTGCAACATTTATCAAGAATTTTAATAACAAATGCATAAAAAATAATGCAACCTCCTAGCAGTAGCTTGTTAAAACTTGACTGAATCTCAGAATTTCAGCAGAACATTACATTAAAATTTCAACTGCCAAAGAAAAATAAACCACATTGTTAATGATAATTTATGCAGCAGAATTTCATGCTTTTCAACTTGTTCCATGACCCTAACTATTAGAAAAAATTCCCACTTACAAAGCATATTCCTACAAACTCCGTCTGTTATATCACTGACAGTGAAGAGAATAGATGGGGCAACAGGAAGAATCCTCACTGACCTCATGCAGCTTGCTTTTTTTGTTGTGTTAGGGTTTTTAATGTAAGAAATACAAAATTGAAGTCACTCACACTTGATAATTTCCCTAAAAATTCATAGGTGTAAATGAAGATACATCTATTTACTTTCTCTGGTAAGAAAAATATTATTAAGATATTTATATTAATGGAACAATATATAGTTATTTAATATTAATACAGTTCAGATCATAAAGTGTTAATTTTCAGGCCTTCCTATGATTGGTACATTGTGTAATGAAGGTGATTTCCAAAGGCATACTAGCTCCCACTAACCCAAGAAACAGCAGAAATTACACAATCCATTATGCAGACACCTCTTCAAACCGTGGATGAAGTGGATTTCAGTGTGAGTTACCAGACTGGGACTGAGTACCCATCATGATTCACAACATCATCACCCTGTCCTGGACAGATGTTAGAGGATATGGACTTGCTATTGTTCTGTGTGCAGGTGGAATTCTAGCATAAAAAAAAAAATTGCCAATATTCCCACTTTCATGTCATTGCAACATATGTATCCAAATTCTTAGGATATTAAAAAATACATGTGCTTAATTCCTATTTATTTAACAAAATACCTAATCCTTTGGGACAACAAAAGCAAAACTTTCTGAAGGTTATAGTCATAATTTATATGGAAATTTCTCTGCAGTGACAGGCAGTAGATTTTCCTGTCTCTCTCTACCTGCTTTTCTGTTGTCCATCGTGATGTGCCCCATGAAGGTCTGTCTGTCAGTGCCAGGGATTTGACCTGGAGACTGCAAACAGGTCTTAGTAAAGGTCACTTAGAAAAGCATAGCTAGGAACCTTTTTTGCCTGTTTTTCAAGTACATCCTTCAAGCAGCTTTAGGTACAAGCCTGTTTTCACTCTCTGTCACACTCTTTGGCTTGGGTTTTTTAAATTAAAAAGAGAGTTTACATCTCAAATTCTAGTAAGCCTTAATGACACCGCTCTCTTAACTCTCTGCCTTCCCCTTGCTTTGATTACTGCACTAGTCCTTTATCATTAAGAAGGAACTAGACATTCAAACTTCATGTGGAGGAAAAGCCTGCCCAGTGCTGGAAGGATGTGAAGTGTGATGCTTTTCAGTGAGGGGAAGTCCATGGGTAAAGATCACACAAAATATTCCACCTGCCTTCGCTGGCGCTGCACCATGTGCAGCAGGGAGGGCATTTGTGGTGCTCACTGAGTGTCTGTGTGAATCAGGAGACAGAAGGAAAGGCTCTGGCAGGTGTCTCAGTGCTTAACTCCCACTCTCCTGAGGAGCATAAGCACCCTGCCCTTAAATCCAGTGTGCAGAGTAAGCGACAAGCGAGGAGTGGGCAGGGAACAAGCACCCCTAAGAACACATGATATTGAATGAAGTATTTAGGCAGATAAAGAGAATTCTCCTTTCTAAGAACCCGATGCACAAAGGAAAGACACCAGGATTTGTCAGCTTGCAATCAAGGCTTTACAATCTCCCTTGATAACCATGAAGGTGCACTCTCATTAAGGCAAAAATCCAGTGTTTACCCAGCCAAAATCTGCTTTTGCATGAGGTTCATTATCCTCATCCTCCATGCACTAAATCTCAGCCTCTACTACTGACACAGTAGCAGATCCTCCAGCATCTTCTTGGTGCCATGGGCTGCTGCAGGGTGTGATGTACAGCTTTCCCCCAAAGCTGTAGGAGACACCACAGTGCTCCTTCAGTTGTCTTACAGGCCTTGCTAACACAGCTGTGCCCAACATACTGAATGCTCCCCTCCTAAACCAGCTTTTGGACATCCACATGAATTATCCTACATTGACCTCACTGCTGCTGGTTAAAGTGACAGAAGCTTTGCCTTTTGGGGCCAAAATACAGGTTTTGGCATCTAAGTTTTAAAAATTCTGAGATCTAAAAAAGCCTTTCTTAGTGTGGCACATTCTAGATATGTAAGCTAAGTTAAAAATACACCTAGTTCATATTCCTTACTTTTAAATTAACATATGTCATTCTAATGATTTGTCAATTAAATTAATGGAGAGACAAGCATTCTCTTCAAGATTGTATGAAACAATGGAAATGAACTGTGACAAGATGGATAGGATTGGAAAAAAGGTGTTTCTTAGGTGTATGGACATCCAGTTTTAAATTCAGGATAGAAGAATAAGGATCCTTTTCAACTGGAGATATTCTATGATACTCCTATGAAAAGGAATGGGAGACTTAAAGAAAAAAAAGACCTTGGTTTAGCTCGTGTCTTTTACTTGAAAGCAGATCTTGACTTGTGTACAATGAAGACTTAGGAGTAATTACATTCTTCCTCATCTGAGATTGCTGGAAATAGTGAATAATATTTTTTTCTTTTACTGCAGTCCTCAAATGGATAAAGAGGCAGCTCTGGACCCTACACAGGCAAAGGAAATAAGTCTTTGAGGTCCTAGGAAATGAACCCTAGACATTTTACTCACTAGGGCTGCATGCCATATTCAAGACCATAATCTCTGTGTATGAGCAAGGAAAGTTTGATAAAAACACATGCCCACACATTCTTCTCTGCTTCCTTATTTACACATTTTGTATGTGAACCAATCAACCACACATTTTTCATCCACACTATTCGTATTGAGCAGAGTCATGACAGATTACTGCAGACTGGTAAAAGCTTTCTGTGGAAAATTTTAACCCATCTGGAGTGTTGAAGATCACCTGATTGTTTCAAGATATTTTTAGTAAGAACGATAGCTAGTCTTTAAATTGAAAATTTAAAGTCTCCATCCTTTGCCAGATGCTTTTACTAACTTGTCAAGAACTTCACGTTTTTCCCTGTTGGTGGTAATCGGATGGTTTGAGGCTTAAGTGTTTACTGGAAGACAAAATATGGTTTATTCTGTGCCTGATAGCCAGTTTACATATACTTCTCCATCTTGATGGTAACTCTATAAACCATATAATTTGGTGGAATAGGAAAAAATAATCTTTTTTTTAGGCTGTAGCAAAGGATATTGTTTCACTCTGGAGAAAATTATGGGATCAGTATATTAAATTTTTTATTTTTATATTCTCATCAATTATTGTTGATTTTACCTGCAAGGAAAGTATCCTGTAGGCAAGGATCTGAACCTAATTAACATGAACCAGTACATAAGTTTAAAACTGTACAAAAATGTACTATGAAACCCACATTTGTTGCTTCATTTTTTTAAAAAGTCATCATTCAAACCTTTAGTGATCCACAGAAATGGGCCATGCCAATGTGAATTTTTTCATATTGGCTTCCCATTGTTTTTGTAAGTGAGATTTCAGCACCATCAGTGTCTGACCTGAAGTATCTCACCTGCATCTCACCTGCTGAAGGTAATGGCAAATCATCAGCAAGATGATAAGGCACTTGTGGTTTTCTTTGGGTAGGTGCCTACTACGAGGATGTATCCTGGATTTCCAAGACTGAATGCATGATAACAGTGTATGGATAATGCCATGCTGAAAGGATTACACTTTGTAAGATGTGAGTTGTGGTTTTTATTTCCTGTTCCCATCTCTACTGACCCCTTTTTTCTCAGTTCCTTTCCGTTCCTCTTTTATGGCTTTCCTTCTTTAGCTCAGTTTTAATCTAAATTCCCCATTAATTCATCTTATCTATTCAGTATTCCAGGTGTCCTATTCCTGCATTGCTCACTAGCCCTGTTCATTGAACACTGTTAAGAGAACTTGGCAATAAAGACTTGGCACGAATAAAACTTAGTACTTCTGTACCATGACCTCTAATATGCAGTGAAATATCAGAAATGCTCATTAAGCCATTACAAAAAGTATCTGAGGATGCAAAGCTACTAATCTGGGGCCAGATCTGGGTGAATCAGAGGCAGAGCTGGGAGCACCCCAGGCTTGTGTGCCTTGCCTTCCCTTCAATGACTTTTGCTCCTTATGTCTGCAGTGACTTTCATCTGGAAAGCTCAATACACATCCAGGTAAGGTCCATGCCTCTAAGAAGGTGAAAACATTGCACTTACCTCTGTCTCTGTCTCTGTCTCTGCTGCACATGTTCAGGAAGGTTCATAACTTGGATATATTATAAGGGCATATTCAGAGTCAAGAGTAAGCAGATCCCTTGGTCAGAGACGTCATGATGCTTCAGAGTGCCTTGGTTTGTTTCTTCATTATAACCTTGAAATTCAGACTAGACACATAAAAAGATTCCCTCAAATTCATCTAAACCAATATGTATTTACACTGACATCATGTGTAATGTGTGATAATTTGCTTCTCAGAGCAAAACTGAGACCATAACCCAACTTCACCAAATATAAACTTTGTTTTGCTTTGATTTTTAGAGAAACATCCAAAGCTTCCAACACACCCACAACAGCTATTCAAAGTAAAAGCCAACAGCAACTGTTTGCACACATCTTTGCTAAGTAAAACTGCAGTCATGATGCAGTTCTTTTTCTGTTTCTTGCATTACCCTTTACAGTGTATTGCCTTCTTGATTCCCTGTTACCAGCTGTACACATTCTTTGAGATCCAAGGCTTCGTCCTTAATCCAGAGGGTGTGAGTACTAAATCTGTACCATCATCCTGTCTGAAGCAATGATAATTAGAAATTAGGCAACTATTTTTAGCCTAACTTCAGTATTAATATTAAAACACAAGAAAATTTTAAAAAATTAAGCTCTCAGAAAACAAGTCTTCTACAGAAAATTACTGTAAAAAAGCTAAAGGAAGCAATGAAAAATGAAACCCTTTCCCTAGTGTTTTAATTGATGTCTGGAAAAAACACAATCTTTTGTAAAGTTGTATTTAAGTTCCTTATTACGTTTCCCAGTTAGTTTTAAAATGCTGTAGAAAGTCTTGTATTTTCTATTATATCTTGCATAAAGATACAGTATTTCTTACTAAGACAATTAGCAATCTTTGCATATCAAAATGCATATCTGAAGGAATTTTTATCTGATATGCAGGTGTCACACAGATTGTGGAAACAGTAAGAAGAACGTAGGTACTTTTTTTATTTCTATAGGAACAGATATTCTGCTGTCCCATATCTGCAAAGCTAAAAGGATATTCTTTATCTTTTCAAGCATTAAAGAAATGTTGAATAATTCATTTCCAGAAGTATTAACTCTACAAAAAATATGAAAAAAACTCTTATTAGTTTCCCAGTTTGAAGTAATTTCAAATCTTTCTCAGATACTAATTTTACAAATGTAATGTCCTTGGGAAATGAAACTCAGTGCCTGCTTCTCTAATCAGACTTGACTCTCTGTTTACTTTATGTGTTTCTGCCAATTCTATCATTGAGATAAATAGATGAAATTCCTGAATAGTAGCAGAATGGTAATTATTAATGGCTATTATAAGAAGTTAAATCAGTACTGAATTCTTGGATTAACTTTATAGCACATTTAAAAACATTGGATAGAAGTGAGAGATGGGAAAGAGAGACAATAGGGCATTAAACCGTTTTTTCTTCAATTCTAAAGTTTAAAGTTATTTTAAAAATGAAAAGGTGGAGGGGGGAATCTAGTTTTTGCTGCTTTTCCAGCTAGTCTGTATCTTGGCAGATACAGATTCATCACTAAGAAGAGACTGAAAAGTTTTACCTTTGCTCTCCTTTTATGATGTATCTCTTCAAAAGACCAAGTCACTTAGGAAATGAAAAATCATCTTTATTGAACTGGGCAACAATTGTGATTTATTTCTCAGGTATTCTGAGCACCTTCTTTGACTTACTCAGCATGCTGAGCTTTGAGGTGAGGTTCGGGTACTTGCCACTAACCAGGCTTGAGACTCCAACCTGGTGTGAGGTGAATATACTTTCTTTATTCCAAAGCCCTGAGGAGAGAGGAAAAAAAAAAAAAGGCACCTCAAAATGTGTTGGAAGAAGAATCACAGAATCACATAAGGAATTTTAAGAGATACAAGGCCATCATTACTTAAAATAAACTGCTGCAATGATCAGATCGAGCTCTTCATTCCTGTGGTGTTTTTCACACAGATAGAAGTATTTCTCTGGATGTTTTAGGCTTGCCACTTTGGAGAGCAATGTCCCCAGGGCACAGACTGTGCCTGCCTATCCCAGGGAGGGCCTGCTCCCAGCTGGTCTGCACACACCAGGGCACCCTCTGAACCACCACCTCTGCCCACAGCCCTCCTGATGAAACATAAAAGCTTTAGGCTCAAGGTGGGAAGAGATGGCAGGGTGAAGTGAAACAAAGAAAAAGAAGCGTGCACAAGATGAAACCTAGGTAATTTTAATGGCAGAAGCAAAGATGTTAATTCATATTCTCTATCTATTGCTTTAAATAAACAGTGTGTCAATAGACCAGAACAATATAGAGAAAAAATGAAAGATGGGAAGAAGATAGAGGGATGGGTAGGGAAGGGACATCACAGTGCCCAGGAAGCAGTTCTCACGTTAGGAAGAGAATAAATTATGCATCATCATCAGAGAATGCTACATTAGAAGATCTGCTTGTAAAAGATACTGAAAGTCTGTAGCTGAAAACAACTCCTGTCTGGCCCAAAAACAGGTGCAGCAAAGTCAGCAGTGGTACAAGTAAATAAGATTGTTTCTCTGTACAAAGTCAGGTAGCTCTGCTCCATCTCCTTATCTTGCTGGGAGATTGAGATTTAGTTTGGATGGGAATTTTATTCTCTGTACCCAAAGCTTAGTGTCTCTGCCTGCATAACTGGGGTGCCACTTCAGCTGGTCCTGGAACTACAGGAAACTGGACTGCAACAAACAGCCCTTTTGATAAAAACCACTGAACATACATCGAAGGGTAATACCATAATTTTCAGTAGCTAACAACTTGAATTTGATTGAAGTCAATAACTTAGAAGGAAAAGGTACCATATCCTGTTACCAATCCTCTAAGCCAGGTCCCCATCTGTTTTTATATTAATGGCTGCTCTGCAGATTAGTAACTGGTGCCCCTCCATCCCTCCTTCTTCATTTTCTGCTTTAGAAACAAGAGGAAGTTCCCTGTCTGTACGCATGTCCCCATGGGAAGCAGCAAATAAGAAGCTCATTTCACTGTTTATGCTAAATTATATAATGCAGTTATTGGCCTATTTATTTCCCTTCTGAATCTTCATCAATTTTATAAAGTGGAAATATATTGGCAGGGAATAATTCTAGTTTTGACATCTGACTTGTGCAATGTGTCAACAAAGGAAGTATGAATTGTTTTTCTTTTTGAAACAGGTATTCAAAATGCAACCCACAGGACTCAGGACTACTTTCTGTATTGGAGAACCTTTTGAAAGACATATGTGGTTTTTACCACATATTTTACTGTGAGGTTAAATATGTATATACAGATGGAAGAACATTTAACAGAGAGTAATATGCAATTAGTTATGTGGAAATATTATTATTATGAGAATTTTGTTAGATTTTTTATTGTGAGAATTATTATTTGAGAATTTATAATAATTTTGAGGATTATTTTTTTTTATGGTTTATCATGATATGAAGCAGCACAGTATGATTTTACTTTACAATATTGCTAAAAGTATAAATAGTAATTGCAGTAAGCTCTTATTGGAGGGCATCCCTGTCCATTTTAAACGCATACATCATTAAAAAGCTAAATTATATATATACCTGCAGATAAAATCTGCTGTATTTTGTAAAGCTCTTTTGAAAATGGCCAGTGTTTACCACTGGAGTATACTTTGCTCCTAAAGTATCTCCATCTGAAGCCAAGAACACTGGGGAACAGTTTTTTAAAACCACACTTGAGGTTAGAAGACTTGTCTTTAGATTGACTAATGAACTCTGTGTGATGTCTGATGCTGGTTGGCAGCAGCAACATGGTGAGGGCTGTGCTGTGCTATTCTGAGAGCTGGGCTAAGGCTGGAATTCCTGCTCTACCTTTTACCCCAAGGAACGCAAAATACTTACAGCTGGTAGACTCCAGGTAAGTGGATGAAGCAATTATCTAAAGATTTAAACAGAAGACATCTGTGCTTTGTTGCTGTGTGTTCGTGTAATGGTTGGCTGTCAGGCTCAGAGGGCTCCTCCCATGCTGCCCACTTGGAATTACTGAAATGTAGTTACCTCTTGGACAGCCACAAGAAAAAGCCAAACTCATAGAATCACTTTGGTTGGAAAGGACCCTAAACCAGGACGGATGTATACATGCTGTTGCAGATGAGGGAAACTTTTTACATAGACACCAAAGCAATACTCACTACTAAAACGCTTCAGTGGATTATTTCCACATCTGTGGAAAACAAGTTCTTGAGATACCAGCTAAGTTTCCACAGCTTTTTGTACACAAAACAACCTTATTTACTTGTACCAGTTTCTGCCTAATTTTGTGCCTGAAGAATGATCACTCTGAGCCCATCACTGCAATCTACTAATGTTCCACAGATTTATGAATTCCTTATTGTGAGAGAGGGAGGAGTTATAATCCTTCCTCTCAGAGGGAATGATCTGCTGCTAAAATCTCAATGTTGAAATCCTCTGAGATGTCTGACCTGTGTTTTGGAAATGAATGGAGGTTAGGAGTTGCAAAAGAGGAGTGAAATCCCTCAAAGGCTTTTTGACCACGTGGCTCTCTCTGGACCATGGCAAAGCAGAGAACTAAATCGAGACACTCACATTCTGTGCCTTAGCCAGTAGGCCATCATTTGTCTTCAACAGTAAAGGGGGATGAATTGGATCAAGCAGGTTATAAACCAGTATTACAACCTCAGGCTAAGTTATAGGTCAACATTGCAACCAACTCAAGGCCAGGATTTTACTTGGCGCCTTCCTCATGTGTCTGGAAAATAGAATGGAAGATAAAAATACAAAGTTATGCAGGATTTTCAAAATTTTTGTTAAAATTATTCAACTTGGTTTACCACTTCTAGTGATTACAACTATACTGCTGAATTAAAAAAAAAAAAAATCTCAATGGATGTATTGGAGAGGAAACTTCCTAGTTAGAGACTGGCTTAGTCAACTGTGTTCTGGGTTCAGTTTTTATCCTTATTCTAATAAGCTTCACCGTGACTGGAGGCACATGGCATTTTGTCAAACCAAGGACAGTAGAAATAATGCAAACCTATTTTTAATCCTGGAAGTACAAGACTTTGGGTCACTTTGTCCATAGAGTTTGCTAGAAGCAAAGTAATTATGTCATTTTCGTATTATAAGATACATCCAAGTATAAGATACATCTGCTTCTTTGTCAATGCAGCCTGGAGGATGATGCTTTCTCTTTAAGGGAGGATATTGCAAGAAACAGACAATGCCACTTGCGAAAGAGGCATCTACAAAACTCATACATCTGCATTATGGAAGAAAAATCACTGCCACTTAATTCTGTTAACTGTGATAATTCTTGGTCTAGCCACTAATCTTTCAGACAAACTTCGTGATTTACAAAAACAAAAAAAAAGAAAAAAAAAAAAAAAAAGAAAAAAAAAAACTAAGCAAAGCAAACAAAAGTGAAAAAAGAGTTTTGGGTAAGCCCGATTGGTTCAGCTCAAATCATAGAATTACTGAGGTTGGAAAAGACCTCTAAGATCATCAAGTCCAACCATTAACCCATCACTGCCAAGTCCATCACTACACCAATACCCAAGTGCTACATCTACACGTCTTTTAAACACCTCCAGGGATGGTGGCTCCACCTCTTCCCTGGGCAGCCTGTTCCAGTGCTTGATGACACTTTCAGTGAAGAGATTTTTCCTAATATCCAATCTAAATCTCCCCTGGTGCAACTTGAGGCCTCCTTTCAGGTGGTTATAGAGAGCAATAAGGTCTCTCCTGAGCCTCTTTTTCTCCCTCAGCCCCTCCTCATAACAATTGTGCTTCAGACCCTTCACCACTAATGCAGCTTTATAGCTAAACATTTATACTTGTATGTAAATGTGATTATAAACTTCCTTAATTAATTCTTCTTAATTCTTCTGAGATGCTGTGTTCACAGAGACAGTATGACAGCAACAACAGCAACTCCTGAATGGAAGGAAGCTGCAGAGCTGCAGAAAGAGAGTTTAACCAGCACTGAGCTTCAGAAGCCCTGGTACAGACTCTTGACAGACTAAGTTAATGATTTGGGCTCTTCTGCTGGTGCCCAGAGCCTCCAAAACCCAGTTTATTTGAAGACATTTTTCACACATTGACAAAATTCTACCAATGTGCATCCAGCTGGTTCAGAGCTGAGGATGAAAGATTGCTAATGAGATGGTGGCCCCAGGTCACACAGGAATGATTTAGTCTCAACACTTCATGAACTTCAGCTGATTCCCTTGTTACTTCCTAGGCAGATTTGGAGTCTCATTCTGAGGACTCGCGTTCAGTGAAGCCAAAGAGGATCCTGCCTCACAGCACCAGCCTTAAGTCCTAAGCTATATATTTTCCATATTCTGAGGATAAGGCTGAATGAGACAAGGAAGGAAGCCTTTTGTGAGCCACGTATGTTACTGCACTCACACTTTCAACCCAGACCTATCCTCTGGCTCTCAGAGAGAAACGGGCAGCTGGGAATTCTGTTCTGGTCACACAGGTCTTCCCATTTTCTCCCTGTCATAGGAATGAAGGCATCTGCCACAGGCTGCACTTCACTAGCTGCAGGAACGTCACCTCCCATCCACCCTCCAGAAATGAGGTCAGTGGATAGGTCCTCCTTAGGCATGGGTGGGATTTGGTAGCATTTTGATTGACTCAGGCCAAGCTGGTGCACGCTGATGACTACTTACAATAGTCATGAGATATTTACAAAACACTTCCACATAACTGTGTTTCCCCCAGTGTGTCTCTGATGAGACAGTGTAGTGAAACACATTGCTCAGGTTTCCCTCTGTAGGTGTTGTAGTGTGGCATAGTGGATTTTAAGGTGTCTTAAGGCTGTTCAACCAGAGGGCAGAAGACATTTTGGGCCTGAAGAATTTCAAGCCATTTCCTCTTTCCTCTTGATCCGAAGGACGAGAAGGCTTTAAATTATGCAGGGATGAAAAAAGTCCCTGAGAAACCTAAGAATGCAAAGGAAAAGAGAAAGTAGCTTAAGCTATCTCTGATTCAGTCCCTCTCAGCTGAATTAAGGGTGCCTTGGTGACAGGTAAGTTTGTAACTATTAGTAATTATCTTGGCCACTTTCTTGTGATATTGATAATAACAGAGGCGCCATGAGAACAAATTATCTTGTGACAGATGCTGATTTTAAGCATGTATATTCTCTGCAGTATTAGATAGGAACATTGAATACCAAAGTCAGCATTACCTGATGAGCTATTGAATTAGACTTTTTTACTGTACCAGATGCTAAATCAACTGAGAGATTTTGCTTACCAATGCAAGCTGACAAAACAATGTTTTATAAAACATTTAGAATTGTATACCTTGGCAAAAGTTTCTGTAATGGAAGGCGACCAAGTCTGACTTCCTTCTTTCATAGATTGCCAGGTGGCACCTCCCACACATTCAGTCTGATCACATTATTTGAAAATATTTTTGAAAAGAAGAAAGACATTTTTTCTTTCTTTTAATATCTTTATTAAATATTGTCAAACAGCCCTAGTTTTGCTAACACAATACAATAAGGGTTACTTTTTAAAATGAGTTATACAAAGGGATTAATTTCAGAATTTCATGAAGTCCTGGCAAGATAATTTATACTGCCCGGAAAAGACTCAGTTGGTATAAGACTACATTTTTTCCCTGTATTGAATGAGCTGCTGGGGGTAATTGGATAAATCAAACAAAACTGAGCCAATCCACAGGTATCTGCCTACCTCTGGAAGGACCTACTGTAGGCAGCAACCTGCAATGGGGAAGGAGATGAGGCTGACAGATTCTGTACAGATTTTGCCTGTGGCTGGAGCACCATCCACCACAGCAACCCCAAGCCTTTCCCTTCAGCCAGAGCCAGCTCAGGCACAGAGCTGCCCTCGCTTGCTGCGCTTGCTAGGCACCCACTGCGTGCACCATGTGAGACACCAGCCCAACCCTGGCACTTCTCTGGGCTCCTTTGGTGTAACTGAGGCCAGGACCTTGTGGCAGGAGGGCTGAATGGTTGGTGAATGTATGAGGGGCCCAGGGAAGTTGCAGCCATCCAAAGAGGACATTGCTGGCTGCTGGGGTGATACTATTACGTGGCAACCCAGGAAATTTCTGCTGTGACAAAACTGTGTACGATCATCAGTACACCAGCAACAGTAACTCGTATTTTTATTTCTGCAGGATAAATCATCCTCAGGACTCCTGCTTTCCAGAGTGTAGGATGGAGCAGGGAGAGCTGATGGAATTTTGCATGTACCAAGTCACGATGGAAATGGTAAATTCATAAACCTAATGTTACCCTTTTGGATGGGAAGATACATGGGTGCAGTTATTGACTATGTAGTTGGTGAAACTGAATCATGTACGGGCAATGGGATGAGCCAAAATCACTTTCCAGGAATGACTGGACAGGAAGCCTAACTCCACTCGTGGGCCAACTGTTTCATGTATCCCACACGACTCATCAGGGTCAAACTCCTGCCCTTGTGGCAAATACAAAACAAATATACCATGGCCTGGGAAAACTAGGTTTCAATCCTAAATATTGAGTGAAGATATAAACCAAATCAAAATAATGTGTGCTTTCCAATACCTGAGTTAAATGGAAAAGCACATGGAAGTCCAGAGGAGGACAGAGTACCTGTCACTTCCTATGGCTGTGCTGCAGGGAAGGCCCCTGATGGTCGGGGACAGCATGCTTGACACTTCCCTCTCTGTCAGCCATCTCTCTCCTGTTCTCTGCTTTGTTGTGGCTCCTTGCTGCACTAGTTTCTTAACTGTTTCCCACTTCAGATAATTCCGGGAAAATTGTAAGAGTGTAATACTGCACGAGCTTTTCAGCTTGGTGTGCACCACAGAGCATGTTAATTCTGAACAATCAGAGGCAGAGGAGGAGGAAGCAACAGTGAAGGACCTGCACACCCTCCCCCACTGGCAAAGCTGGGATTATTGTAAGGTCTTGAAAACACGGTTCTTAACGAGCCACTTTTTGTCAGTCTGGTCAAAGAATCTGGATCTGGGAACATCTATACAGTGATTTTCACTATACCTTATAAGCAATTTCTGATAGTTTCTTCCTAGAGAAGTTTTTCCATGACCTTTCCTTTTGCGCCTGCCCTCAGCTATAGATTTGGACACTGTGCTATGACCATCTTTTCTATGTCTCCCTGACATCCCATTTGGCATCTCCTGTCAGGAAGGCTACCTGTTCCTCTTCTCCCACCTGCTTGTGACTGAGGTTCTCCATCCACTTCCTGTACTTTAGCCACAGACATGAAACGCAAAGAAGGAAGATGGGACTTTCTTTCTTGAAGCTGCATTAAGGTAGCTGCTTACTAGAACTCACTATCTTTTACTGTCATTTCATGCCAATGCAAACATGGTACATGGGTTAGGGTTTTACCCACTTAAAAATAAACACCTGAGGTGTGGAACAAGGAGGAATATGGCCAAAGATTTTAATTCCTGCTTGCTTGCTGCTTAGGAGGGGCAAGAGAGATGACTTTATGCAGTTGACAATTTCAAGCCAGAAACTAGGTAGGCTTTCTTGGTGAACACACTTATCTTACTTTGCATATCCAGCCTTAGGACAATTCCTTAGTCTACTGACACTCTATAGGCAAACTTAATATTAAAAAACTTTCAAGTTTTTGATACCTGACTATTGTTTAAATAAAGCACTTATAATAAAAGGAAGTAAAGATTGATGTGTATAGAATATTCATCATGGTTTTTCGTTTTTCCCTTCATTCTTCCTCTTTCCTACCATTGTTTATTGTGATCCCTTTCTGTGCTAAGCCTAGGTTATGCTGTAAGATCCTTCAGTTACTTAAGATGCATGCTTTGTGTGGTATATAAATATATGGAGAAGACTTACACTGGTCAATAGTGGGTGCTGTCCCAATGTGATGGAAAAGAGTAACATGATGTGGAAGAACACAGGTTCAGAGGACTGAAGGCAGTAAGCCTGTCTTCCCAGGGATTACAGCACTTCTGATAGAGATACCCACAGCTCTGTGACGTTCAACAAGCATGCTATCCCTGCAGCAAATGAGAGCACAGCAGAGTTAGGGAGAGTTGGGACAGCCCCTGTACTCAGCACTGATGAGGCTGTGCCTTGAATCCAGCATTCAGTTTTGGCCCCTGGAGTGTGTCCAGAGAAGGGAAATGAAGCTGGTCAAGGCCTGGAGCACAAGTCTTATGAGAAGCAGAGGGTGGATCTGGGGCTCTCCAGCCTGGGGAAAAGAAGGCTTAGGGGAGACCCTATTGTTCCCTAAAACTACATGAAAGGAGGGTGTAGCCAGGTGAGGGCTGGCTTCTTCTGCCAGGTAACAAGAGATGGGACAAGAGAAAATGGCCTCAAGTTGTACCAGAAGAGGTTTAGATTCAATATTAGGTAATAATTTTCATGGAAATAGTAGCCAGGCATTGGAACAGGCTGCCTGGTCAAGAGGTTGAGTTACCATCCATGGAGGTATTTAAAAGATGTGCAGGAGGGGCACTTACAGACATGGTTTAGTGGTGAACTCAGCAGTGCTGGATTAATGGTTGGACTTAGAGGCCTTTTCCAACTTTAATGACTCTCTGAGTTTCTTTCTTCAGTTAATATTTATCTTGCAGAGATGATGGAAGATCTGGTTATCCAACTGATTATAGCACTACAGCTCCAGGATGCTATCCTTTGTTGCTCTGGACTAAATTTGGCTGGGTTCAGTGGAGTTATTTTTATTTTCATTGCCAAAGCAGTACCACTCTGTCTCTTTCCTTCTTATCAGTTCAGCACTCTGGATTATTATGGACTCATGCTTCCCATCAAAGTCTAGCAAGAGCCCAGGGTTTTTTTTAAAGCATGTCCCATCAACTCCCAGCAGAGATTCCCAATCCTTTCATGCAGCTAATTTGGAAGAGCCAGACTCAAAAGACTTCTGTGCTGTTATAAACCAATATTTTTAGAGACAGTTGTAACTTAATGTACCCACTTGGCTGCCTGTCACTGTTTCCCATGTTGAGACCATCTTGAGATCCACAAACCTCCTTCAGTGCTAGAGTTGCTGGTGGAGGGGAATAAAAGGAGTTTTGTTTCCTTTCTCTTCTCTCGGGTGTGGTAGCTAACAAGTTTTAGATTCCTGTTATCAGCAGGTTAAATTGTAGTTTAATATGGTTTAGTTGGCTCACTCCTAGGACTCATGTACACTTCATAAGACATATTAAAACATTACTTGCTAAGCCTGCATCAGAATATATAATATAGTAGTTAAAATGAGTTAGCTAACACGTTTTTGAGAAAAATGCCACTTCTACTCAAGCCAAGACATTCTGTTAATGAGTTGAATATTCTTTCTAGCTCTTTCTGCAGCAGGGGGAAAAGAGTTTTTACATTGTCCAGGCCTCTGGCATGGGCTCACACAATAGGAGAGGCAAGAGGGCTGACCCTTGGGACTGTGTGAGGAGATGGAGGGCACCCCTGCCCTGCTGGGCTGTGTGCTGGGCTTGACAGCAGCTGAGCCTCACAGGAGGATGGAAACGGGGCTGGGTGCCTTTGGCTGTCACCCTGCCCCACATGGGACCATGCTGGCTGCAAGGCAAGCGCCTCTCCCACCGATCAGGCTGACCCTTTGACGGGAACACCGAGGGAAGCTGAGGCACAGCGCTGTAAATGCACCTCAAGAGGAGAGTGATGGCCAGGGCATATTAGGATGGTGAGTGAAAATAAAATGAGTGAAGCACGAGAGTTCTGGTTGTCAAGCCTGATGACACTGCCTGATCTAATGTATGCTGAAATTATTGGAAAGATGCCCTGCCTTGGAAAAAGTGGCAGGGACTGTAAGGAACCCAGTTTGGATAAATTCTGTCAGACCTGATCCCCCCAACAGCCCCCACCCATGAAAGCTTGATTTCTGGAAACCTTGAACTATGAAACCAGACCTTGTTATCTTCTGTCATTTGTACTGCTCATCAACATCAACAAACTGCCCCCCAAACCCACAAGTCCAAGTGACCTCTGGATTGCTTGAGCTCCCCTCAATAAAATGTGTTTGTTAGCAGATTTTTATATCTGGTGAAAGGGCTCTTGGTATTTTCATCACTTTCTACTGTTTTACTTCAGAGTTGGTCTGTTGTTTTTTTGGCTATATTTACAAATTCCAGCAAGCTATCCTTTAGAGAAAGGTGCTTTTTACAAGTCTCCCATTCAGCATTCATGGCACAAATCATGGAAATTCCTTTAGGCTATGCTGGTGCCAGACTCTGTGCCTCCCACTTTTATGTACGCTTAATAAAATGGATCTATTTTCTTATGACTAAACTATCTTGGTTTCAGTCATATCAGAGATGAAATACAATTGCATTAGTAATCCTGTATGTGCAGTGTTTGTTCTATTTCTCTCTGTTTCTTTAGGATCTTTTCCTGCCTTGATGAGGAACTTTTTTCTTTTCTCTTCAGCTGCTCTTTTCTCCCTTTTTAGACTTTTTCCTGCTGCTTCTCCCTCCTTCTTTTCCCCTCCCCCATTTACACTTAACCTTCTGTTTCTCCTAGTGTCCTGGCAGGAAGGATATAATGCAATCGCTGCTATACAGTGACAAAAGTAAATATGTAGCTCTGAGTAAGTGCAACAGGGTCGAACAGCCTTTTTGCAATATGATACCGCATAATCTGCTTCCCTTCTAGAGATAGTTGCTTGAATGTTAAAGAGTTATAGCTCCACTGCTTTTACAACTCAATAGTTTTTAACTGTACTTTTCCTTTGCTTGGCATAAAGCAGTTCTTTTACTGGGGCTGGTTCTGAAGCTACCTTCCAGACTATATCTGAAGTGGGAATAAAAGGCATGGGTTTGTGTTTCGGATGATTTGCTCGTCTTTTGAATATCCGTATGTTTTTCTGCACGTAGGAGGAAAAAGGAAAGCTGGGTAATTTATGTGTGGTAAAGCCACACGCACACACAGAGACACAGGAAGGCTTCTAATGCTAAATCCTTATGACTAAGCACCCAACACAGTAAGCATTCTCTTTAAACAACTGCTGGTGGCATGTGGGCTTTTTAACTTTCCCAAAGAAAGTAATAAAGGGTGAAAAATTTTGAGAGAGCCTACATGACTTGGGGGTCTACATTCCATAGAAAATAAATGGGAATTTTGCATCTCAAATTCCCTGTCGCTTGTGAAAAATTAACAATACTGAGCGGTGCCACTGAAATATATTTTATGTGTCTCCTACAAAGGAGTGCCTTTAATGTGCAACCAGAATTTTAAGTGATGGGTTAGCTATTTTACATAACCAGTTAAATAGGACTAGTTTAATTAACTGCTTTACAGAAACAGATGCTTTTTAATACCAATAAATGTCATGCATTAAACGAACATGACGACTGGTTCAAATTCACCTGGGCCAGGGGACAGGATGTGGGTCTGGGTACATTTTCTTTGGCTGTAAACTGCCTTCCAAGATCATCTCCTGTACACTCGTGCATTCCCCACACCACAGTTCACTGTCACCCTGAACTGTGCTGATACAACTGTCTAGGAGGCTGCACTGTAAACTCATCATTAAAAATTAGCCTCTAAACCCCTCATGTTCTCTCATTCCCTTGACCATTTTATAGCACAGTCTCACAGTTTTATTGGCACATATCAGAAAGAGATAAACAGCAATTCAAGAGCAGGAGCTTATGGGAAAACTGAGACTAGCAACATCTTTAGTCTCCTTCCCAGTCAAATAAAATGTAAACCATGGAACCACATGCTGAAGTCACAACTGCATCATTACTCTTCCAGCAGCAGTACTGAAGAGGCCCTCCTCCCAGGTTTTAATTACTGTCTCTTTGCTGCTCTTTCAGTTTGCCAGTCTGTGTGGTCACAGAGATCAACCACCTAATCCAGGCTTCAAATGTATAAATAAAGAAATTATATATTGTATGTATAAATGAATGAAACAAAATAAACAAAGAAAAATGGATGAATGAAATACAAGTAAAGGATAGCAAGTAAAATATAAATAAGTTTACAGATTTTACCTACTTCCACTGGGTTTTTTCCCCTCAGATGAAGCAAATGATGGGGAAGGGGAAACAGGAGTGGCTAAGCCAGCATTATTAGCAAAACATAAGTCTTCATAAAAGCCACTGATGACAATTCATATTGATTTTGATGGTACAGATTGAATTCCTGCATTTTGCTACCTCTGCAATACATTCCTGGGAACAGTGGCAGAAGGAAGAGTTGTGGGGTAGGGGAGCTAGAATAGCTGAAGGGGAGGGAAGCAGAACCCTGAGATTTCCTATGATATTTCTTTGGATTTTATCTTTACAGGGAATATTTTTTCTGAAGTACAAGCATCTAAACTACTTCTTCTATTCAAGAAGCATCTGAATTTACATGACAAGGAGTGAGGTAATGTCTTAAAGCAAAATAAATGTAAAGCAGCTTGGAGTTTCAGCAATTTCTTTCTCTGAAGATGACACTACACACTGAAGTTTATCAAGTGCTGAGGAAGAAAAACTTTTAGTCCATGTTGATTTGCACAGATTTAACAGCTGCAGCCATGTACCATGTCTACAGAGGGTCACACATACCAGAGAATAAAGCAAAAAATTATAATCCCACCAGGAAACAGAATAGATCCAAATTCTGCACTAGTGAAAGTGACACCAAATAACTCTCACCTAGTAAGCTAAAGATGAAACCTTATAGCCAAGAACCTAATTTATGGGCTAAGAGTATCTCCTCAAAGCTCGTATTTCTGTGACACTGCTTTTGTGAAACACAAGACCTGTGTTGTGTAAGTAGGATTAGACCTGGAGCCTTATTTCAGCAGATTCATAGTTCTAAGTTATATGGAGCTATTTCAAAGTTCAGGCCCATAAGAAGTCCTGCAAAAGACGTAATCAGATGCAGATGCTAAAATTTTCAAAGTGAAATCCTTTGTTACCAGCTCTGGGAGGAGCCTTAAGTATTACAAACAAGCACGATAAAATAATAAAAGCCACAGTTCTTGAATTCACATGGCACTGTAAAGCTCTCATTTGGCAGTAAAGGCATTTGCTATCCATCCTGGTTGTGAAGAAAAAAATCTTGAACATGGAGCTTTAAAGAGTGCAGCATCAGCAAACAAAACATATTATGAAAAACAGAACTAGCTCTTGTTCAAGTTGGTTTTAATCTCAAAATTCTTAAACTAATCTCTGTATTTTGTTGATTCATGGATTTTGGACAGATGGAGTTGGAAATGCCTAAAATCTTAAAAAAAAAAAAACAACAAAAAACAAACCACTACTAAGGTTTGATCTGAGGATCTTCTAGGTATCCACAAAACTGTAGACATTGAGCTTTCTCTCTGGTATGCTGCTTATTTAAATGCTTAAATATACGTTTCAGGAACCAGTGTAAAGCAACTAAACTGCAAATACTGGCTACAGGTAGCATAACACAATAGGATGGGAAAGAATGGAAATTTTATACACTTTTTATTTTATATATATGTTTTATTAATCTGATGGCTACTTGATTTATTTTAGATACATCCTCTTTCAAATATAGACACATGTTATGTTATGTTATGTTATGGTATGTTATGTTATGTTATGTTATGTTATGTTATGTTATGTTATGCAGTGAAACAGAGACTGGAAAGAGAGAGATGAATACAAAAATAATCTTCTGTGATAAAATAACAATTGGAATAGGAATAATGTGATATGGTAGGTTCTCTGAGGCTGGAACTTTTTTTGTGTCACAGGCCCTGCATGTTGTGGCTCCTACCCAGGAACAAATGAGGGAAAAGTAGAAACAATCAAGTAGGGAGGAAAGACACTTCAGGCTTGCAAAGACTGTCACTCTACAAAACAAAGCAACAGTGGTTAGTGCAGTAGTGGAGGAGTGGCTCAGAGCCAGGGCTGGGGCCACCCCCAGGGAGCGGGAGCAGTGCTTGCAGCGATGGCACAGGAGGTCTGGGAATGGGGATGTGTCCCAGCAGCAGCAGGTGAAGAGTCTCCTAAGTGCAGAGCAAACTTAGACAAAGTGAAAAATGGATGAGTGAAGATGGTGTTGGCACTCACAGCAACAGAGACTTTCAAAGGTATAAAAGTAGTGTAAGGTGTACAGAGGAAAAAATATTTAAGAGGGCTCTTATCTCTGCTTCCGAAACAACCAGAGCTGTCTGGGTGTCGTATTTCTAAAGTCTTGAAGTTTAGAAAAAAATACATTGGAAAACAGAGAAAAAAGAACTTTATAATGGATGAGAAGTTACTTTTATTTATTATTTATTTTTCTTTTTTAAGTGTTTGATTCCACTGCAGTGATTGGAGCTGTGGGCTTACGACCTGAATTCTTTAAGCAAAGAAATGCCCAGCGAGGAGCTTCATACTATAATCATATCCTGTTCTGAAACATTGGAATCCTCAGCAATAATTCCATGTTTTTTTAAGGAACAAATAATTTTATAGGTAATGTACATTTTCAGAGGCAGAACTATGTGTGTGCATGTGGGTGTGTAAAGGTGCTCATCATCTAATCTCACAGCAGTGTTTTGCAAATGTACCACACCTCAGTTATTGGATATGCAAACTTGAAAAGGGCCACCTTCTTTTTTCACCATCTGCTGCAAGCAATGGGTAAGAGAAACACATATAAACAAGGTGGAAGAAATGTCACTTAGATATATCACCTGCCAGCACACTACAGAAGGAAAGAGAAGGGGGAAGAAAGATAAGAAGTGAGAGACAGCATAAGTAAATAAAAAGGCTTACTTGCAAAATAAAGAGATGAAGAAAAGTACAAAATAAATCTATGTACTACAAGGCAAGTTAATGTGACTCCTGAGGAGCTTTATTTACATGATTGGCCTTTACACGCCAGCTAATCCTTCTAGACACTGACCTTGTCAGCAGTGTTTGTGTACTTTGAATAAGAACACAGACTGTTCTTTTAAATAATATCTCCAGCATGGCTAGATGAGACTTTTGCATGAGTATTACACACAGAAATGGCCCAGGGCATGTTCCCCTTCCCACAGTGGGGGTACCAGCCCCCTGTGTTCGTGCTGCAATACAAACAAGCCCCTCTGACTCCAGAGAGCTGCGGCACTGCAGCACAGCTTTTGGCTCTTGGGTCATTGTGCCAGAGAGTATAGACACCAAAACAGGCTGTACAGCAAAGAACTTCTGTCTCAGGCAGCTGGAATAAAATCACACCTGGGAGTGTGCTGCAGACATGTTTTCACAAAGCATACTACAACTCAAATATTTCTGCGTGTTGGAGACAGCCAGGACAACTGCAGCACAAGCTCAAATCTGAACTCCCATGTGATGCAAGCCAAAGAAGGCCCCATAATACCCTTTTCCTCCAACCTGATCAGGAATAAAGCTTAGAGTTTAGCAAATCAATTCCAAAGCCCAAGTACTGTAATAATAAAAAACTAAACCAAACCAAAACCCCAACAAACCAGAAGAGCTTTTATTATAATATTACCAATTAAATGTTTTTCAAACTAATTCTGGAGCAGAGACCCAGGCAGAAGAAAGAAGGACCATGATGTTTAGAAAATTAAAGATGCTCTAGGGGGTAAGGAAGCACTGCACAAAATGCCTTATACAGGCATTAATAAATGTTAGTCAAAAATGCCAATAAATTGACTTTCAGGGCTCTCAAAAATTCACTCTAACAGAACAATAGCAACCAACAAGGTATTGCTTGATTAAAAGGTAATAAGGTACAGCTCATGGAATGAAGCTCTTCAGGTATGAAGCTACTTCTACTGTTCATGGAATAATATACAAAAATCCACGTTGTGTGAGTGCCTACCCACACACAGTCAGTGCTGCTGCTTGACCATAGTTTAATTTTATGTTTAAACAAGCTGAGACCACCACAAGTTTAGCATAACCCAGGCAAAAGTGCAAAAACACAGTTATGATCTGCAACGTGTTTCCTCTGAGTATCAAAATGTGCAAGGGGTAGCTTCAGATCAATTATTACTTTTTCAGCAAATTATTTCTTCTGTGATAACTACTAGAAGTAGAAAGACTAATTTTAGCTGGAAAGTTTACAGAATCTTACAAAGTCACAGCCACAGTCACAGCTAATTTGAGGCAGAGAAAGTTAAAACACTGTCAAAATATAAATGCTTCCTTCAGCTGATTCATTAGTTTGCATATCATAACAAGGACTTTGTGTTCTTGGGTAAGGTTAGTGCCTCGAGGACATCCTGCAGATGTGTGCATTCCCAGTCTGAGTTTCTTTAATTTGTTATGCAAACATCAATTCTTTTTAAATACTGCAAAAAAGGAGGACTTTTTATTGCCACTAAAAACCATCAGCATTAAAAAATAGCTGTTCCTGTGATGCTGCTTTTTAGGAGGAAGGAGGACACCATATTCTAAACAGATGTTTACTCGTTAATGAATGGTTTATTTCTCATCAGGAGACGTTTAATTGGCAGACAAACCCTGACACAGCTAGCAAGTGAACTCGGTAAGTCCTGCTCCAAGCCAAGAGGCCTGGCATTTTTTGACACATTAACTATTTTTCTCCTCGAGGAAACTGTGAACTTTGAAAACCCTAAAGAGCCTAAGAGCAGAAAAGTCTGAGGCTGGGTTATATTTTTACTTTTTCCCTTTTCCTTGTGCACATGTATTTGAAAGGTGTGGAACAAGGACAGAACTAGCAGCGGAAGGCTGTGTTTTGGCTGAGCTCAGAAAGGATGAAATTTGGGATTTTTTGCCTTCGAATGGCAGCTGTGGCAGCTCCCCGCAAGCAAGGCAGTGCCCAGCTGTGCTTTGCATTAAGCAAAAGGATTTTGGTGGCCAGCTTGTCTGTGTTATTTTGCCCAGACTGTCCCGCCGCGGGTTTTTCGTTTCCCTGAGCCAGCGGGAGGACAGGGGTGAGCAGACAGGCCCCCGGGGGGCTGCAAGGGGTGCCCCAGGAGGCTCCTACCCCAAATCCCACCCAAATCCCCAGCCTCTCTCTCCCTTAAAACCCAGCCACTGGCTTGCTGGGGGTCACCCACATCTCCCCACCTCACCTTCAAGGCCCCCAGTAGGTGAGAGAGGGAGGTGAAAGACAGGCAAGGATTTATGTGGTCACCTCTGGGGGGTTGTTTCGAGCCAAATGCTCTTACTCTGCTTTGGGTGATCATGGCAGGGGCTTTTATTGGCTCTTTGTTGAGGTGCATGAGATGTGGTCCCCCCCTGGTATTTAGTTTCAGATCAGCAAGATGGACCAGAATACCAATCCCAGTAAGGTTCTGGGGGCTTCCAGACAGTTTTGGGAGCACTAAGAGTCACTGAGGTCTGTGGGGTCCTGGTCCCTTTTCCCAGCCCACGTGAAGAAGAGAACAAAGTTTGGTACTCTCAGGGATTAATATTGTGCCATTTGATGGTGAGCTCCTCAACATGACTGAGGGACCCTGATGAAGTGCCCTTAGGGCAGGGCCCTGTCCTCTAAGCTCTGACTTCACTGCACCCCTGCTACCTGTTCATGCACCAGTGGAAACCAGGAAGACTCCTCCTCCCATCTGGCTGCTGTGAGCCACACTGCTCTGGTCGGCCTCATCCAGAGGGTTTTCAGGCCTCCAGATAGAGCCAAGCCTGAAGCATCAGGTGCTGGCTGTCCTGCCCTCTCAGCCCTGCCAGATACAAGCACAATCAGCTGAGGAGGGAGCAGTGGAGAAGGCAAAGAGTCCACACACCCAGCCCTGACCCCTGTTATCACTTTCTCCTTTTGTTCTGCGCTCTTATGGACAATGGTGGAACATTTCCTTGCAGAGGCAAGTGAAACAGTGGTGCTGCAATAGGCAGATGCTGGAAGGGTCCTGGCAGGAGTTTGACAGGAGGAGTCTGTGGCATTAATGGCAGATCTGAAGAAGGAGGGTGGGTGCCGCAAGATGCAAATACGGCGATGCTTTAAGAGGTCATAGTGGGGTGATGGACTGGGCATATTCAAGAACCACAAGTGGAACAATCCCATTATAGTACAACCCAACTTCCCACATAAAAATGAAAGATTTAATTTCACAGATTCATTTCATATATTTCATTATATTTTAAGGATAGATCTGTTAAATTTAGTGTAATACTCCTATTTTATAACAGGGGTCTTCTGTGTTTCAGTGGTGTCAAGCAGATTCAGGGACAGATAGCATTCTGCCACATTTATGGTACCTTATAATGATTCCCTCATCAGTGAACACTCTCTCTGTGAGGAGATCTATTTAGTTTTGGAGTCAGTGAACAGCGACAGGCAAAAGCATGCACTGAGCCAACCATACACCAGTGAGCCCAGCTAAATCCTATATAAGTAACCTGCAGAGGACATTTTTATTTAAAGAATTATGAATTATTCACTGTTATCTTTTTGTCTTCCCTCCTGTTTCCTGGAAATGCAATTGCAGAAATACAGTGTTTTGCCCAAATTCCATGATTCTCTGAGTGAGGGAACTAAATGATCCTCCAGGTCCCCTTCCAACCCAAACCACCCTAAGATTCAGTGGTCTGTGCTGTACTCTGGACTCTGGGGGTGATGTGGCACCAGGATGGTCATCAATACATGCAGCTCACACTGGCTGCAGTTGTTCTTCCAAAGCAACTTTGGCAATTGTGAATAGCTAGAACACAAAAGCCATCTGGAAAGAGTTTTACCATCTCAGCTTAGTCCATTAGTCCACTATATCCAAGTGGATATAGTGACAGGTGTACATATATATATGTGTACATATCTATAGTGGTGCTACTGCCACTGAGCCTTGCCGAGTTTAGGAATTGATTTTCACTTCCCTTCTCATGAAAACTTTGCATAACTGCACTTCTTATTAATTTCTTAGACAATTATGGTTAACCCAGGAGACCAATTTTTCATTAAGTCAAATTTAAATCTCATTCACATGAAGGATTTGAAAGTTGGAATAAAAAATAAGGGTAAAAGGCAAGCTTAATATCACTAAACCTGATGAGTAAAGAAATTTCTACATGAGGCTGGTTAGCTGGTTATTTCCAACAAGTTTGAATTAGTAAGAATAGGCAGACAAAATTATATCCTTACCATAACAACTGACCAAAATGCTAGTCTTCTAAAATTGTGTACCTAAATGCAAGAGAAGTAGAGGATCCCTATAAACATTTTAAAAGGAAGAGTTCCATATTTCTTTTTCTAACTCAAGCACGTGCTCAAAGAGCTATTCTTTCGCATTGTGAGTAATTAGTAATATTTTTCCAATGCTGTAAGAATCAAAAAATTTAAGGATTCCCTGGACATAGCACAGCAGATAGAGTGCAGACTTGCAGTTTGTAAGGCTGATCTCAATCTGATAAGGCATAAATAGGAATTTGGCCCTTACCAATGTCACCCAGCAGTACCCTTCCTCTGCCACCACAAGGCTGGCATGGCACAGAGACCCCAGCACTGGGATGCTTGCTCCCTTCTTCAGTGGTGGATCAATGGTGTTCCACAACACTGACCAGCTGCTTTCTCCGAAAAGTTTTTCTTTAGGGCACCAGGCTCCCAAGGCTCTGGCATAATTGGAATGGCTCCAACTGCATCTTACAAGATACCTTATCCTTCATATCCTTCTTCTGACAGTTGATAATTGGTCTTTTAAAATGCAGAGTCATTCTGCAGTCTGTGCCTTAGAGTGCCAAACAGTGTCCCAGGCTGGGAGCTCCCTTTGCTCCACTGCTGCTCTGTTGATGTGTCTCTGGGAATCAGAATCCTGGGCTCTTTCAAACTTGAGCTCCCAAACACATTTTCAGGAGAGAAGGGAAATACAGTGGCTGTCTTCCCATGAAGATTAAATGCTCTGAGGAGGAGCATGTTATAAAAGCTGTACACTTATTAGGGATTTCACAGCAGACAGAGCTGGTTGGTTTTTTATAGGAAGCATGCAGAGAGGCAGGCAACCTGGGATTTTGGGATGTCTCAGTTATTAAATCATATCTCAAAAAGAGATAAGTGTTCCTTCTTCAGGAAAGTTGTTCATTTTCTTTTCACCCATTCTCTCTCATTTCCTTCCCCCAAGATACAAAGATCCAAGGAACATATCATATGCTACTGAAAATAACTTTAAACACCAGGACAAGACAGCTGTGAGTCAAAGTATTCAGTAGATGTTCTACAGTGCTGCATAGCTGATTTAGAAATAAAACCCAATGTACAAGTTTGCTAGCCATGTACTGAGATAGAAGCATGGCTTCAAGATTATCACAGCTCAATAATTTTAGGCTCAGGATGGAAAAAACCCTTCTTTCTTTCCTTAAAAACTATGTTCTCATTTTTTTTCCTTCCCATGGGAAGTGAGTTACAATACTATATTGTAACAGGTTAGAGTTAAAGCCAGGTAATGACAGTGCAAAGGCAATTTTCCTCTAAGAAATACCATCCCCTGCATCTCTGTGAAACTACATTATCCAAGGGACACAAACTCTGATATTAATATACTGTCATTTAATTCAAGAAGGGTCTGATAGGCATGACACAACCCCCACCATAGTCTTTCCTATTAATACAAGATATTGCCTTGAGAAAAGCACTTACTGCAGCGTTTTGAACTCTGTCTGTATTATTTTAAGGCAAGACAGGGTATGATTGTCTTTCAGTTAATGATGTGGCAGGGGGTGGCTTTTTGCCTGGGTTAGGTTAGACTCCTTTTAAGTTGGAGCCTTTAAGATCCACCTGGACAAGCAATAATTAAAGGGAATAGCAAATTAAGTGTATTAGGAAGGGGAAATGATTTACTAACCAAGGGGAGAAATAATTTATTAGAAAAGAAAACTTTTCCTTTAAGCTGAGAGAGTCAAATTACCTCTTTCACAAATCATTTGCTCTGTTGTTGGTAACTCAATTTTTAGCTTTTCCTGCTCCACAGAAACCCTCCTGACCCACAAGTCTGCGGCTACTTCTTTCCCTGGGGCACTGTTCCCTGGCATACAGGGCCCATCCTGACATGTGCTTTCTGTTTTGGCTCGAGAAGATTTTCATTTTCCCTGCAAAACTATTTTGGGACAAGGTTGAGGGATGGAGAAGAAAGATGGGGAAAGCATTTTTGGACAGAGTCTACATGCTCTCCAATGACAGAAGTAGTGAAAGAAACGTAGATAGAGCAGCCTGATGGAGAGTACTACCCTGAGGCTCCTGTTCATGCACCAAGCCAAAAATATAGAGTCTAAGTCAACTGACTGAAACTGGAAAGCAAAAAGTCAGAAATCAAATGGGGGCAGGCTGACGTACTTTTCTAGCAGATGAGCAAGCAAAGGCACTCTTTGAGTCATCCCAATCACTGTTTATTACTTTTAAAACATTTCTGCTGTAATGTATTATTGGATCTCTGCACCATGGTTACAAGTGAGACCCCAACATCCATAACAATTAATAACACTCACATTTATTAAAATTCAGCCACAGTGGCACAACATAGCATGCAATTATAAACACAAAACAGATGCAACACCCTCTTCTCTACAGTCAGTGAAGATTGCAATCTGCAAAACCATGGAAATTTGTGTCCTTGATTTAATGGTTTAAAATGCAGGAAAGCTGTTTACATTCACTGTCAAAATGTTTGCATTACATATGCTCACTGCCCCTGTAGTGGAAATATTTTTCCACTAACATTGCAGAATAAGCACAAAATGAAGATGCACCGCTCTTACTAACAAAATGCTGGCATAATGCAGTTTCACCTCTGCTAAAACATTTGTTAGTGACTCATCACACTGCATTATTTGTTACCTTGGATAGACTTCCTGAGAAATTTAGTGTTATGCACATATTTTCAACACTCCACTGACCAGATAGACTGCTGTACAATACTAGAGACACTGTTTTCATGTCTTAAAAGCATTAGCAATATGGATCATTTTTTAAGCCCTTGATTGCAAACCTTAGATTACTCAACTAAGTACAGAAAAGGTGCAGACACCTTCCCTGACATACATTTAGGAGCAAGTAGGTAAGGTGGAAATTTTAATTTGTATCTTCAATTAAAAGATGATGATTATTTTCAAGTCTGTAATCTAAAATCAGTCTGTACTCTAAAATTTAGGAATGCAAATCCCCAGGAGAGTCAGTGGCATTTTTCTTAAATCTCCAGCTAAGATATCAGTGGACACACATTGAAGAATAACTTTATTCTGCTACCAGAAAGTCTTTTAAATGCACATCTGAACACATACACATAGTGTTGATAATGTTTATGTTAATAGCTATGAAACCCAGAGTTTCTCATAAGTCTGGAAAAATTTATTTATTTTGCATTGGTACTCTACAGACTTGCCTATCTTTTCTCAAGTTTTCCTCTGTTTCTGTAGGACTGTTCCCAAGATAAAGCCCATAATCAAAATCAAGCTATAGAGCATGATTCAGATGCTGTTACTATGTGCCTGATGGCAAATAATTTCTCTCTCCAGGTAAGCAATTGGTATACCAGTACAATAGAAAAGGCAGGTATATTCCATGCAAATCATACCAGACTCATTTATTTTTGTTAACTTTGCTGTAGCAGGATTTGCTGATACGTTTGATCCATCTTATGCAACTAAATGAAATGTATAAAATATATATCAATTATGAAATATTATGCAACAGTTTTTCACTGTTGAACCTTACGGGGAAAACTACATTATTTAGTCAAATGCACACTGTGAAGGATTTTTTTGCAGGCTTTTTTGCTTAGCTTTTTTTACTGTGTGGTTTCTTTGCTTGTAAAGAAACAGAAGATGACTTACATCTGAGCATGTTGAGTGAATTCTGCAGATATTTTGGCTGCACTAAAGGTTTCTCTTGACTATGTTAAAAAAGTTTGTTGTCAAGAATATTTACTAACACGCTCTCAAGCCGCCATCCTGCAGCCAACCAGCATCTGTTAACAACAATTTGCCTTTGGTTAAATGCAAAAAAATTAAGCAAACAGTAATTTTTTCTAGTTAAGGCAAATACTGCTTGACAGGAAGAATCCTTCCCTACCTGGTTCAGCATTGTAAAAGTGGGGTCTTCTGCCTTCAGCTTCAAAAATTTGCATATAATTTTAGGGACTTGATTATGCCACAACAATCTGGCATTACAACATGCCTAAAATATATTATCTCCATCAGTCAAAGTACAAGATGGCTAGGATAAGGGAATGGTTGTTATCCACACATGGACGGCAACATGGATTTCTTCCACAGCTCTGTTTAACAGGAATGAATCAGGCTTTCTGTCTTTACAACTGGGCATCCACAGTGTGTGTTTTCACTGTGAACAGATTCAGTTAACAACTCTAATCTGTTCCTTGTGGGGTGGAACAGAATATTTTGGAGACTTTTATACTCCATTTCTGAGGATGTCTAAACAATGTTCAAACACATGCATATGCAAAAATGCATTTTTTTCCCTGTTTGCTGCTGCTCACATTACATGGAGATGGCATACATGTATTGAAACAAACGTGACTCATATTTGAATTGCACGTACACTCAGAGCAACGTATTCTAACATGCTAAAAATGCAATCCCCAGAGACAAACATACTGAAATCAATCCTCAGCTGCTCAAAATACAAGTCAGTTCTTTTACATCCAAGTGAGCTATTCTCTGACCTGACTGCCTTGTGACATTGCTGGTGGAACAGACTGGGGTGTTTCCAGAGTGTTTCTATTTCTCCTGTATTCAATCATTCAAGACATTCTGTGAAAAAGAAAATAAAATTTCTTTTTGAAAATTATTCACTCGTTCCTCATACTGAGGTGTCCTAAATTATAGTACAAGCCTGGGATTAGTAATTTAATTTTAGGTTAATCACCTTCTGACAGATCACAAACAGCCCTTTTCAGACAGCGTATGCCTGTTTTCTATTTGTGACATTTGTTTACTCAAAGCTTTTTATCTTAAATACTGGAAGATGCAGGGGTACAGTTAAATAGTGTGGGTAATGTCTGAAGAGACCTGCGCAAAAAGTCTAAGATGAAAGCTAATTGGTTTGCAATTTTGCTGTGAATTCAAAACTTAGAGTAGGGTCACTAATTCTGTGGCCTTTCAACTCCTCTCAAGGTGATTTATGGGTTTGTGCTGAAACACTATAGCAGACTTAATGGTTTTGCATGGTTGAAGCATGAAATAAGGTGTAACCTGAGTGTTTCCACTGGATGTAAGTTTGTGTTTGAGAAAGTGTTTTAGTCCAAAATTTCAGCCAAATTGCTACATTGTAAAACCTATACTCACATGAGAACCTGGGGAAAAAAATCTAATTAATGTTTTTTCTGCAAATGCTACAAATTCATCAACACCAAAACACTTAGATTCACACTACTTTTATTTGATTGGCCATTCTAAAAGGAATCCAAAAACATCCAAGTCGGAATCTTTGCGTTACAGTGACATGGAAACCAGTTCAGTTGTTATCTACAGCTTGATGGTTCAGAACATTCCTTACAGGAGAGTTGTGAGTTCAAGAACTTTCTGATCTAAAACCCTGTTTCCTTTTCCCTAAGTCCTCGAGCACACTGAAGGCTTCCATGGTTACATTGCGCAGTTCAGGTACATAAACCTTGGAGACCTTTAAGTTTTGACTGCTACTCATTCAGCAGCATGAAGCTGCAAGCTGCAGACTGCATCCTAAATACAAGCAAGAGACAGCACTTGAGATTCCAGTTAGCTTTAGAATATAGAAAACCTTTCCAATCCCTAGCTGGAGTTCATTCACAGCTTTGAATCCTAGGAATATCCTAGGAAAGTACCCACTGTGAGGTGCTCCAACACTTACCACAGTAAAACTAAGACCTTTTGTTAGTTTTGTGGGCCTGACAGGTTGTTCTCAGCTTTTACCTAAGCAAAAAAAAAATCTTTTAAAGCCCTCACTTGGAGATTAGTAGGTCTCATGCAACTGTATTCTCACCCATTTCATACCCTTCCCTCCTTCCCGTGATTCTCAAGAAGTACGAGACTTTGCAAGAAAAACAAAGAAAATAGCAAACTCAAATTCAATTGAGTTCTGAGGCTACAGAATGCAACTGAACTTCCTTGATAACCATATAAATCTGTTTTTGTAGTAGCAAAATTCTATGATATTTAGCTACTTGCCTGTCCCTGAGGGATCTATGTACAGACACACCAAGGTCCTGCAGGCAGCATTTGAGAACAGTATTTTTCCTTATTTCATTGCAAGTACAGATGAAAAACGTTGCTTTCAGATCTCTATCCCAGCAGTCTCCTCAAAATTCCAACAGAAAAACTTTTCCAACTGATTTTTCCTTCTCTGTCAACCTAGTTTATATGTGGCCATTATTGCATTTCTTAGCAAACCATAACATGCAATCCCTCTGTAAGCTAATGAGGAGAAATTTATGAATTTCATATGCTCAAGTACATTCATAAATAAAAATTCATTTTTAATGCTCAGACAGATTTGTTGCTGAGAGGGCTTTATGCTGTAATGCAATTTTTAATTACCCTTGGAAGTTAGAGCTTGTTAAAATCCTTAAAGTTTACTGAGTCCAGACTATAATCAAACTCTATCCAGAATGGTCCTTCATTGGTTCAATATATGAAGAATTAAGTCCTCAAAATAAAAATGCCCTTCCTTTTCTCTCATCAAAATATGTTTAAGTTGACACAAGCACTTCAGAGAACAGAATCTGGTGATCATACAAATAGCACATAGAGAGCCAGTAAAGATAGAGGCTAAATGTGTTTTTAAAAAATAAGAGACAAAAAAGAAACAAACATATATTTAAAGATATATTTATTTACTTGATGGTTCTGCTGTTAATGTTTTCCTTTGCACTCTACATAGCAACAACCTGAGCATTCCCCCTTTTGTCATGATGATATCCAAGTGACAAACAGAACTTTGAAATTAATAAAAATTAGATAGGGACCTGATTTAACTGTCTCATTTTGCCAGCCAAAATAATTTCCTTCCAGAGCACAGAGTGGTTGTGATGGATTAACTTTTCTCTAATGAAAGTGGAAACTGTATCAAAAAGGAATTAAAAAAAAATTTACTCTTTTGATGCTTGCAAATAAACCTAAAAACAGTGATGTGAAGTATTGATCTGACCTGCTAACAGCAAATGTAAATTTCTTTCAGAAGAGAATTTCTGAAAAAAAACCCCAAACCCGAACTTGTCTTCTTTACTGCTATCTTTTGAAATGTTCATTGCAAGGATAAATTAATCCCAACCCCAACTTTATGGGTGCAGGAGATTTGGGAAACACCAAGTAGCTGGCAGGATAGAGACCTCTGTCTGAACTGCAGAACAACTTTGTCTGGTGAGGTTTATCTACCAGTTTGATTTCCAGGCTTGCTGTCAATAAACTGCCACTTAATGCTGCTTCAATTCTTTCCCCACTTATTAACAGGATTCAGGATGACCTTCAAGCACTTGGTGGGACACACACACACACACACACACAAACATTAGTATATTGGTGTGGTTTTTTTTGAGAAGAGTAGGTAGAGATATGCCAGTTTCTATGGTAACAATGAGACTTTTTCATTAGTAACAGAAAAATAGGTGTTGAGATAACCTCTTAGAAATTGTCAGTGCTTAAGTTATTTCTTGCTGCTTTCAATGAATACACATTTCATTTGTAAATAATGGTACAACCTTCTTTAGGAGTTAAACACTTTGCAGGTGTGTAACAGGTACGTGTTAGGAAAAAATGCTGCAATGCATCAGTGGCAAAATATTCTGCAAGGAAAGAATTCTGCTTGCTCTAGGTTTCTCATGGTATTATTTTTGTAACATGGTGATTAATTTGTCATTCATCAAAAGAACTCACTGCTGCATTGAAACATTAAGGAAAGTTCAAGCCAACATAATGAAACTGCATCTTGATTCCTGGTTATTTTTTAAATTTTAATTTAACATTAAGAAATCCTACTTTTGGCAGGTTAATAGCTATCATGGCATGATATTGTCATTATTTATAGTCAAGCCTGACATTTCCTAGGCAAAATAATATGACCAGGCAAGGCTTCTGTGTGCTGCCTGAAATGGGTAAAGGCGTTCTCCATAGAGGGAGATTCCAGCTGGGACGATTCTCCCAGTTAGAGGAAAAACTAAGAAATGGTTCATGTGCACATCGTTTTTCACAGAAGCTCACATTTTCAACCAGCTTTACAACTGGTGTAGAAACTCCTGTTTCCACAGCCCACAGAATCAGTGGGAAAATGGGCATGTTGAGACAGAGGAGGGAGTGGTTGCAGCACTCTGTATTCTCTAGATTGTGGGTTGCATGTCCCTCATAAATCGGGTCAGTCCTTTCTATCAACTCTAATTCATGTAAGCAGGGCACGCTTGGGTTCAAAGCAGCCCAGGAATGACAGATAGGATGATGACTTAGTGGTTTTCCTGAGCTTTGAGGCTGTAATGTACCATTTAATCAAATGTACATTACAGCTCTCTTAATCAACAGAGCCCAAAATGTAACCAGACATGCAGTGATTTTACTTCTTTTTCAAGACCATTGATTTGAGTAAGGCTTTGTGCAGGCAACCTTATAAATGATAAGAGTGAGGTCTGTACCATCTCAAGGTTGGTCACTTGCCCTTTCTCACAATCTTGCAAATAACAATTATATCTTATGCATTTTCTTTTTGTTTATAGAAAAATATGACAGCTCTTTTGCCTCATAACAGAAAGGAAGTCCTGCTCATTATAATTGAAGCAATGCCAGCTGTTTGGAGCTGCTGGAAACAGTAAACTGAGCAGCCATTACTTCTCAGTAAAAAAAAAAAACGTTTTTAAAAGTAAGTCTCTGTTTATGATGGTACCTATCCAGCCCCATTATAGTGCTCTCTGAACAAATCATACCTTTCAGTGTGATAATCTTCATTACAGGTAAACATGGTTATTATACAGGAACATGATCTTGCTGACACAGAACTGGGATTTTTTTTCTTGTTTATACTACAAAATTTTATAGGTCATCCTACTCATGCATCCACAGTTAATTTTGAAGCCAGATAAAATCCTGAACTTCCGTTAGTCAGGTTAGACCAGTTCTTCCAACAATACAGGCCACTGCTATCACGTTTGTGTAGACACTCCTGTGTAGACATTACCTGCCCCTCTACAAGCAGTTTTTCATTAAAAACACTACAATTACACTCTTGCTTTTGCAGCATTTCACTGGTTGTACTTTCCAGCTTGAAGGTTTGGGATAGTCATGATCAATTTGGTTTCGAAAGCCTCAGTGTGCTTTTCATCTTTCTGAGTTAAGAGGAATCATCCATGCACAGCAATTTGAACTTGAGTATTTGCCTGAATCAGTAAAATAAAAAGCCCCACACAAACTAGTACCTAGACCCTTAAAAATACACTGAAAAATGTTAAAGCAAACATGGAAGGAAGAAGAGGAACTACGACTGCAAATGTATTTGATGATGCTTTTCAAGCCCACGTGGTACTCAGGGATTGGAATTCATGAGATTTTAAGGGAAGAAATGGGAATAAAGTGAATTATACCATCAGTAAATGAACTGATGTTATCAGAAGATGTTATCCAGCTTCTCTGAAGCAAGCAGAACTCCTTCAAAATACTATGAATAAAAGTTTGTGAAGGATGATGTACATCAGTCATTATATTTTGTAGACAGTTTCTTCTTCCTAGTATCTTCCAGGCTTCAGCATCTTATACTTTCTCCTAAGAATGATAGCATCAATTGTAAAACTGTCCTTTTCATGCATCACCAGTGAATGATAAGGAGTACTAGGAGTAATAGCAATGAACTCTGATGCAGATCAGAAAAATTAGAATGTTGCCATTTTTTTAAAATTAGTTTGCTGAAAAATGGTAGGTAGACAAGGTGAGGGTTTTTCCCCTTAAAATTGAGAAATAAGTAGTAAGAGATAAAATGAACAAGAAGAATAAGAAGATAAAGAACAGTTCTATGAAAATGCAGCTCCTCAGTAAAATTAATAAAAGTTCTAAATAATTATTATTGGTCACATTCTACACATTAGGAAAGTATCTCCTGCTGTCTTCTCCTATGTTCTTCTCACTGCCACCATCCACACAGGACTTGGGGAGGTTTGGGCAAGTCCCTTCATGCTTATATTTCCTAAATACTTCTAATGCCTTCTGGAGGCTGACCTGGAACAGAGACTAGACAGAGCAAGAGGATAAAGTAGATATTTATTGAAAGGCCTCAGTTGGGTACACCTGGGCCACACAAGAGCCCAGCTGGGCTACATCCAAGATGCCCCAAAATAGTCACAAAATGGATGCCTGATCACGAGGTCCCACACTTTTATAAGTTCTGATCCATTAGCATATTAGAATCAACTGTCCAGCCATAGCTTCAGATTATGAAGCTCCATCCTCCTGTTTTTTTCTTCTCACTTCACCATTGTTTTTGTTCTTAGGCCTGAAAGTTGTCCTTGGTATTGAGCTAGAGAAGGAATTGTTTTGTCAATCTACTCTGTGAAGAGAGCTTAGTAGCACTTAATATGAAACCTAAAACTACTCACTAAAACAGCATAGAATATAAAAAATATAAAAGCTAAAACCTAAGGTATCACTTCTTCCACCCCATGGAATTTGTGTCCTTTATGAACACTCATAATCATTTTGTTAAACAACAGTCAGAAGTCATAAGCTTAAATCTTTAGAGCCCACTTAACATCTAACCCAATAATGTAATTTCCATGATCTCTTTTGTCTGGCCACCATGGTTGCTTCTACTGCCTCTCATTGGCACAGAGAATCATTCTTCATTACAGTCCAGGTCCTTATGAGTCAGGAGCGAGAGTCTTTTGTACAGAGTCCGAGACCTTAAGAGCAACAGTTAGCATTGCAACAGCATCTAAACATCTGTCTGCACTGACAAAGATAAAATGTCTTTTTTTGACTTTTCAATAAGTCATGCAGCTTCCCAGATTAATGAGAGAAATACCCTAATGATTCATCAGTGCCATTTCTGTCTAGCTGCTCAAAAGGTGAAATGAAAAAGAAAACAAGAATCAAAGTATCTCCTAAATTCTTACCTCAGGACAGTTCACTGAATCAGTCAGTGACTTTCAGTCCTTTCAGTTCCCCGAAGTAAAGCTGTCTTAAAGGTCTTGTGTATCTCAGTGATGTCAACTTTTTCTGTACTTTTTCCTCAGAACAGATTGACAGTGACTGAGGCTGCAACCTTCCTCCCCTCCTCACCTCACTGCACTGGCACAAGGAAGCTGGGCTGGGTCCTGGGAATGTTGTTTTCCACAGCTCAAAATCCACCCTTAGATGATTGTTCTATACTTGCACCATGGACATGGGACTCTTCTCAGCACCTCAGAAGGGCCCCTCACTCCCATGCAGCTGGGCACTGGATGCCTGGAGCAGCTGCTGAACACCAGCTCCTGCCTGGACCACCCTCTTTTTGTCAGTGCCACATGAGCAAAGGGACCTGCGTTTCTGTCTCCAAAACTGAAAAACTTCCACCTGTCCTTTCCTGGTGGTGGCACAGTTTATGCTATGTCGGGTTTCAGATCTGATTGAATTAGGAATCTGAATGAGAAGATTTGTGGGACCTGACCCAAAGGCCCTGCAGTCCTTGAGAAGAACAAGGTTTCCTCATGGTGCCAAAGAATATTTGCCAGAGCTCCCCATGGGAGGAAAGGGATGAAAAAGGATGAAAAACTTAGCAAAAAAATAGGCATGAGGCTTATATTGCTGCATTCATCATGAAAAACAAGTGATGGTAAATAAAGGCAATACATTTTTTCTCTGCAAAAGAATCTCAAAAATTTCTCTTGCAAGAATGTTTGTGGTGATTTGAAGACGTAACTGCCTTTCTTCCATGTGTACTTTTTTTAAACCCCACATCACTTACATCCCTTGTAAGTTACTTGGGATAGCATTCATACTATTTCCAGCTTAGGAACTGGGGCAAACTTCAGGTTCTGATCCTAAAGATCCTTCTACACACGGCTAGCTTTATAAGCATGAGTGGAAGTTCTACTGGCTTTCAGGAGATTTGAATAGAGCTTTCATAAGCATATAGATAATTTTATCCCTGTGTGAACTGAAAAAATCTGCTGCATCTTTGAGGTTAGCCCACCCATAATAAAACTGAATCATAGTCATCTCTTGGTCAGCTGTGCTGTTTATCATGGTGCGTAGGGATCTCATGATAAATTATGAACAAAACTTTATTTCGATAACAGTCATTTGAACACTATAATAATTAAAGAGGGGTTGGAATGTATTTTTGTTCTCTAGTTTTCCATGAGTCTTTTGCCAGACTGTAACCTACACCTTGTTTCCCTCCATTGTCTGGATGCCAAGCTGAGCGAGGTTAATGCTGGTATTGCTTTGAATTACATGCCTACTAATCATGACCATCAAAACTGGTAGCATTGTGGAAGCACACAATGTGGTGCACTGCAGGTAAAGGTATCACCAAGCTGTCAATCATTTCTCAAATGCATTTGCTGTCGTGCCATTTTTGTAAAATGGCCATGATTCCTCTTTGTGAACACAAGTGATTTCATGCGGGGTAGGAAGTCCCTTGTTCTCTTTGCCCTTGCACTTGCCTTTCATTTGCTCAAAACCCACTCATGACATCATGTAGAAACAGCAGTTAGGGAGGGGGATTTTGGTTTTGTTTGGTGTTCCAGGCAGGATTTTTGGTTGTATTGATTAAAAAATAAAACCTAGATGTTTTTAAGGTTTTCTCATAATTTCCAAACTGTTCATGGTCTTCCTTTATTGTTGCTTTTCAAAAATGTGCTTTCATAACTATCAAGCACCAGGAAATTTTGTTGTTCTGAACTTTGCTAAAATCTGCTTTTAAAATTTAAGTGTGAACACCAAGTGCATTACAATGGTTGCACTCCCAAGGAACAGAGTTTTGACGTGCTTCATTTTCAAATCCCTCTTGGTGCTTCTCTTGACTCCTCACCCCTGCCTGCAAGAACCACCTCCTCAAAAAGCTTTGGGTTTGAATTAATTTTCCTCCTTCTCTGAAAACCTGCCCTGAGCCATGGCTGCCTTCAGGAGATCTCCCCAGGGTGGCTGCCCCTCCCTGGTTAGCAGATGCAGGGGCAGGGGGGCTGGGCTTGCTCTCTTGCAGGCATTAGGCAGTAACCAACTGCAGAGATTTATTTGCATTATGCTGACCCAATAAATAAAACTGATTTTGACTCTGTAATGTGGAGTGAAGAAAAAGCAAGTGAGAAAATGTACTGGTAAAGAAAGAAACCAAACACCAAGCAGAGAGAGATATGAGAACATCTTTCTTGTGTGATTTGTTAAAATAAGGGGTAGACCAAATACGTGGTAAATGCAGTGATGATGAAAACTTCCTCAAGGACCACAGTGCATTTCTGCAGCCCTTACTCAAGCAGTTAAAATTTGTCTCAATATGGAATCTAAGAAGAAGGAGAACTCCGTTTTTATTTCTGAACCAGTTTTTCAAATTATTCTGACAGTTTCAAAGAAATTTTTTTTTTTCCCTGTCAGAATACTAGAATGGTTTAAGGCAGATTGAGAATAAACTGCCAGAAATGCACTGGTTTCTCTCTAAAATAAAACCAAACAAAGAAATAAAAGAGTAAGGCTTTCTGGGTGCATGGAATTTGACACAAAAAGCAATTGAAAGTATGTCCCAGACCTCAGCATTAGCTCTTGGCTTCTCTGCACTGAAGAAGAAAATTAACTGGTTTAAGAAACGCATATGAAATTTCCCATCTGGCTGACAACATGGATGTTTCTGCTCACTGTGACAATCTGAAAACGCTGCTGAGATGTTTTAAAGTCAGTGTTTATATCTAAAAAGCCAAATCTTCCAAAGCTAAGGTGGCTCTCCTTGCTTCCCTAAGATATAAATTAAGACAATAAAGTCCATCTGAAACTCATTTTTAAAGTTGCATGGCCATGATAAGTGTGCTTTGATTTGTACTCTTTAAAATTCATATTCTTACGCTGAAGCCAGTTTTAACTTTCAAAGTTGTTTTCATCCTCCATCAAGGAACATTTAATAATTAGGTTTAAAGCACGTACAACTGTAGTTTGTATTTACTTGCTAATCAGATTAGCATTGCTAAATACATGTGTCATGTGAAGGTATACTGCTACACTCCTTAACTTTCAAAGGCTTCAGGTACTTTGGAGAAACTGATGATGTTATGACAGACAGGTAAAGAGCACCATAAAGCTGTCTGCTAGATACAGCGTATGCAGAAGCAATTTGCCTTCTAAAACTCTGAACATGATATTCTCTAATATTTCCTGGCAGATCTTCAGTAGCTAGAAAATAAGCATTTCCATATGTAAGAAAATATTCCTTTGAAATGTAGATTTTTCTTTACAAGAAAAGAACACAGAGAGAATTGCATTTTTAAGCTAAGGGTTCATTATTATTTATTTTCTGCTTTGAAAAATGTTGTGTGTTTCCCATACAGCACTTAGGTGGTAATTGCAATTCTAGGATGAGCTAAATTACTGTTAACAAACCTCCTAGCTGCTTTTGTCCACTAAGAAAAATCTCTCAATAAACAAATTTTGGCTAATATATAGCTCCTCGCCAAATATTTGGTTTATGTTAAATTTAATGTACTGCAGCAAACAGAACTGCATTTATCTAAAATTTAAAACGTGCTCACAACACTGCCTCTCTGTTCCGCTGCTTCAGTAGGGTGTTTTCCCCTTTAAGGAAAGCATTTTAAAATGGTTGCTAGTCATCTCAGTTGCTGCAACCACATGATGCAATCTATTGTCAAATTAGTGGGTGGCAGCAAGTGGAAACAGATTTCACCAGCAATAAAGCCCGTCACATGATTTCATCTGTTCACAGTCATACAATCTCCTAGCCCGTTCCTCCTGTTTGATCCGAAGACTCTGTCCACATGGAAGCTGATATCTGCTGTCTTAAACACTGCTGCTACATAACAGACTTTGTCTTTGTGGATGGTTTTCACTAAGTGGTATTTTGGGAGCGTACAGGGAATTAAACCATTCAGCACAGAAAAATTTGCACTTTTTAAAAAAGTGGGCCAAATGCACGGGTGTTTTGTCAAGTCAGAACTAAACTTAAAGAAAATAGTAACAAAATATTTACAAAAGAAACCAAATCTAATTAAAGTTGTAGAAAAAGTTATACTTTTGAAAGTCTGAGCATACTATACATATTTATAAATGAGGTGAAAATGGTATCTGAAGTACAAATAAATTAATCTATCTAGTATTAAATAAGTGGTAATCGCACATGAATCAGCAAAAATATGGAGGGTGGGGCAAAGGAGAAAACTTGGTATAAAAACAGGTACAAACTTGTCATGTAAATGGAAAATCAGAATATTTCTAACCAGAAGTATTGTGCTTTTCTTATGGATAGTGTCATGATAATTACTTCTAATTTTAAGTGCCATTAAAATCATCATCACAAATTATAAAACCAGTCAGGTGTTCTTGGTTCTTTCTAACTTTGTGAAATATCTTCAGCCCTGCCTGGTCCAGTACAGCCAAAAAAATGCAGGTTCCGGGGCCAAGATCTTGAATTTCCACATTCATCTTGTAATGATAATACAAAGAAGAAGGGGGGATGGGAAGCACAGGCAGAAAACCAAAAGGCTTGGAAGAGAATCATAGTGTGGATAACAGAAGACAGAGGTTTTCCCTACCCTTCTTATCCCATACCTGAAAGCCAGCTGAAGCAGTCACAGGGGCTCAGGGACTCTCCCTCCCTCACACTGCACACTTCCCCTATTTCCCAAAGACTTCTAGAAGAGAGTGATTGTCTTGTGCACTACTAACCTATGGGAAAGATCATTTTTCAAGGAGTGCAAGTTCCCTTCTGACACCTTAATACCAGGGAAACCATCTGCAATATTGCTCTACAAAAGCTATCTATACCAGTTTGAAATGAGGACAAATGCAATGTTCTTCAGACCCCGGACCACCAGCTGAACATTGATTATTCCTGGATAATGTGATTCCCACTTAATGGGCTGGTCAGTTAAATTAAACGTAAGCATTTGTGCTGTCAAATACCATGCAAAGGCCAATGAACAAATTTTTCTGGAGAAGTAAATGTCACAGACTTCATTTTTGGAGAACTGCAAGCTAATGTGCAGATCAATAGGATCACAATTTCCTCAATAACTATGGAAATGCTAGATACAGTGCATGGCATGCGTTTGAATTTCTCAGCCCTTACTTAGATCAACTTTGACTGCATAAGGAATCTGGCAATAAAATATATCAACAAACCTGACAACACCTAATGCTTCATCCTTTATAAAATATTTCCATTGAAATTTGGTTCTCTTGCAGTGTAGGAAATCAGGAAGCATGGAAAAACATGGAGCTCTGGATCTTAATGCTGGTCCAATTCAGAAAAGCACTGACTGATGTGCTTAACCTTGCTTAAGCTTCCCTGAAGTTAAACATGTGCATAGATGTTTTACCAGTGTATGTACTGGGCTCACTGCTAAAACTGCTTTATTAGTGAGGCAGTTTCACAGACAAAAAGAAAGAGTGGTATGAGACAGAAGACCCCAATCTCAGAGTTAAAGGCCCTATTTTTTTCATGTCTGTAGTTATTTATGTAAATAGACCTGCACTTAATTGTATTTCATTTTATTTCAAACATAACTGTATTTTATGTAGTCATTCTTGTAAACAGATCTGCTTACAAAAAAAAGTATTTATGCAAGAAGATCAAGTATTTGCACATCTAAGGACCCATTTTGCATGGGCAAATAGTTGTTTACACATACAGATGAAAAATAGGGATACACAGATATGCAAGTGACTCCGAAATCTTGACACACATTGCCTTACAGAATGAAGCTGGAAGAAAGTCAACAGGCAAGAATTATCCAATTAAAAGTCCACAGTCATGTATGCATTTGGAATTAGTTCTAAAGGCTTTGCAGAAAGAATGTACTGCAGTAAACATTTCATCGTCACTAATTCTGTCCAGATTCATTCAAAGCACATCCCCTTCTGAAGATCCATTAATACATTTTTGATTTAGAGAAAAATCAGAAAACCATTTGTTTCAGAAAGCTGCCAAAATAAGATTGAGACACGTGTAGTGGAAAAGTATCAGGACTTTATTCACTCTCAAGAAAAAGAAAATCAGAAAAAAACCCAAAACTAGGGAGGATCTGAGAGCAAAATCTGGGTCTTGGTATTTTAAAACATAAAACTGAACATGGACTGGTTGCTATAGAGAGAATCTCTTACTTTCAACCACAATTGCAGATGTGGTGGTGTTGAAGTGAGTATGTATGTCCTATAATATTTAACAGCTATGTAAGAGATGCATAAAAGTGATCTATTTTTTTCCCCAAAAGATATTAGATAATTGTGAGTCATGCACTGACTGCCCAAAGGAATATAGGAACATTCCACAAATAACTGAGACTTAAGTAACCCTAGACAAAACATAACAGTTGGCCAAACAGTAGTGCATGTTTACTGATTACACATTCAAAACAGTAAAATAAAACATGCATTAAACAATAGTCAAATGTAGAGAATTTACATAGTTGCTTGATCTTTCTGCATGGAAAATGATGAAAGAAAGTCTGGAGACACTTAGGAGAGGTAAAGAGGAGTACATTTACCCCTTGGTGTAGCAGAGAAAGTTCACTGCCAGAGTATCCTCATCTCATTCCCCACCCAGATCAGTGACTTTTCAATCATGTAAAGTCCCTTCTGACATAAATGAAGCTTACTGCACTGGCCTTTCTTAGTACAACAGGTAGTAAGTACAGTGTGGTTGAAAACTCCCTGCTGTTTGAAGCTATTAATACTTAGATCACAGTAGCACCAAAAGGCCACTGATCAAGGCCACATGATTCCATGTTTAAGGCAAAAACAGAGGAAGCAACAGAGGAAGTCTGCCTCTGAGAGCTAAAACTAATTTATATGGCCTCATCAGGCAATTTCTGTACCATTTTCTAGATTTATCTTCTAGAAAATACAGGCTCAAGTTCATTGTCAAAGTGCTATTTTTGCAAGCTACTTTTATGAGGGCTTGGGTTAGAATCATAGAATCATTCCTGTGCAGCTTGTGCCAAAGTTTGACAACCCTTTCAGTGAAGGAATTTCTCCTAATATCCAATCTAAACCTTCAACATGAGGCCATTTCCTCTCATCCTATTGCTCATTACCTGGGAGGAGGGACTGATCCCCATCTGGGCACAATCTCCTTTCAGGTATTTGTGAGGGATAAGGTCTACCCTGAGCCTCCTTTTCTCCAGCCTAAACATCCCCAGCTCCCTCAGCCATTCCTCATCAGACCTGTGCTCCAGACCCTTCACCAGCTCCGTTGCCCTTCTCTGGACACACTCCAGCACCTCAATGTCTTTGTCGATGTGAATAAATCAAATCTGAACACAGGATTTGGGGTGCAGCCTCAGCAGTGCCGAGAACAGGGGGACAATCCCTGCCCTGCTCCTGCTGGCCCCACTATTGCCCACACAGGCCAGGGTGCCATTGGCCTCCTTGGCCACCTGGGCACACACTGGCTCATGTTCAGCCACTGTGGATCAGCACCCCCAGGTCCTTTTCCACCAGCAGCTTTGCAGCCACTCTGCCCCCAGCCTGCAGCACTGCCTGGGGTTGTTGTGACCCAAGGGCAGGACCCAGCACTCGGCCTGGCAGAACCTCACACAACTGTCCCCAACCCATTGATCCAGGCTGTCCAGATCCCTCTGCAGAGCCTTCCTGCCCTCCAGCAGATCAACACTCCATCCAACTTGGTGTCCTCAATAAACTTGCTGAGAATACATTCAATCCTCTTGTCCAAATCATTGACAGAGATTAAACAGGACTGATTCCAATACTGAGCCCAGGGGAATATCATTATTGACTGATTGCCACTTGGATGTAATTCTATTCACCACCACTCTCTGGCTCAGCCATCCAGAAAGTTTTCTGTCCACCAAAGAGTGCAGCTGTCCAAGCCAAAAGCAGACAGTTTCTCCAGGAGAATGCTGTGGGATACAGGGTCAAAGGCTTTACTGAAGTCCAAGTAGACAAAATCCACAGCTTCTCCTTCCTTCACTGAGTGGGTCAGTTTGTCACAGAGGGAGACCAGATTGGTCAAGCAGGACCTGCCTTTCATAAAGCCATGCTGGGCCTGATCCCCTGGTAGTCCTGCACATGTCATATGACAACACCTAAGATGAGATGATCCATGACCTTCCCCGGCACCGAGGTTAGGCTGACAGGCTTGTAGTTCCCCAAATTCTCCTTTCAGCCCTTCTTGTAGGTGGGCATTGCATTTGCTAACCCTTAGTCAACCAGTACCTCCCCAGTTAGCCAGGAGTGCAGGTAAGTGATGGAAAGTGTCTCAGTGCACACTTTCAAATCCTTCAGTACCCTTGAGTGGATCCCAGCTGGCCCCATAGAGTTGTGCATGTCCCAGTGGTGTATCAGATCACTGACTATTTCCCCTTGGACTGTGGGGGCTTCATTCCCTCCACATCTCTGTTTTCCAGAGATCTCAGGAAGCTGGACACTTTGATGGCAAGTGCTCTTACTGGAAGGCTGAGGCAAAAAAGGAATTAAGTTCATCAGCCTTTACCCCATCTTTTGTCACTATGTTTACCCCTGCATCCAATAAAAGATGGAGATTCTCCTTAGCCCTCCATTTCCTGACAATGTAATTATAGAAACATTCCTTATATTTTAGAGTCCTAGCCAGATTAAGTTCTCGTTGGGCTTTGGCCTTTCTAAATTTCTCCCTGCTGCCTGTCCCTTCCTCCAAAGGTCATAAACTCCCCTTTTCCCCCCTGAGTTTCAGCCAAAGCTCTGTGTTCAGCCAGGCCAGCACATCTTCAAGGCCGTGGTGCTGCCTGCNCAATGTAATTATAGAAACATTCCTTATATTTTAGAGTACTAGCCAGATTAAGATCTCGTTGGGCTTTGGCCTTTCTAAATTTCTCCCTGCTGCCTGTCCCTTCTTCCAAAGGTCATAAACTCCCTTTTTTCCCCTGAGTTTCAGCCAAAGCTCTGTGTTCAGCCAGGCCAGCACATCTTCAAGGCCGTGGTGCTGCCTGCTGGAGGGTAGGAACTGTGAGACCAGAGCTGGGCTGAGTTCCAGAGAGAAGATGCACTGTCCATGCCATGTGGGCCAAGCAGGGCTGGCTCACAGGGGTCAGCACACACAAAGATATACCCCCCAAGCTTGCACTGCTCTGGCTAGTATGTGAAGACTTAAGAGAACATATATATAACTTTGTAAATACATCGTGAGGATAAAAATCAGAGATTAAGACAGGCTACAAAATCTAAAAACAACTTAGGCACAAAAAGAAACAGCCAGGGGATTTTTAATTTGTTCCCCAGCCACCAGCATTGTGAGATTTCAGAGTAGCCAGCCTATAGGAGGAAAAAAGGAGCAAAATCTTCGGGTATTTATAAGAGGAAGCACAAGCTGTTCATGAAAAGCATAGTGTGCTGTGATCACCTGGAACAACAGAGGACTGGCATTGATGAGTTTCTAAAGGGTTTCAGGCTTCTAGGGAGTATTTCCTAGAGCATTCATGTGTTTATCTTTTTCACACAATCCAGGATTCACATGATGTTGACAACTGTAATATATTCTTTGTAAATTGCAATTGAATCTTTGAATCTCCAGACAGCTGAGAAACTACTTTCTCTCACCTGTTTAATTAACCATGCCATGTTTTCCAAAGAAAATTAATTGTCTCTGTGCAGCAGTAAGGAAACTCAAAGGTTTGAAAGAAAAATAAATATGTGCATGCAGCAGAGTAAACATTTATCCAATAAACATTTTCACAGCTGAGTTTCAAACTTCTCATGTTCCAGCTTCTTATATTTTATAATCTCATCCCACTTGGTCCTGGCACCACATCTCTTTGAGATATGCCTCATGGGAAAACAGTGCCTTGGTAATCAAAACATTTAGACTGCGGAAGAAATATAAAACAATTCTCAAGGAAGTTTTATGGTGCAGCAACTGCTCCAAGATCAAATTGTAACTTTTTCTTGCCTGGTCCTTAATAATTGGTGAACAGAAATGGTTTTCTATTGAGCTATCTCTGCCCTGATCAGCTCAAGTTTTGGCAGATGTTTCCTCTGAGTAGAAACCAGTAACGCTCCTGGTGACAAGTGTAGTGTGTCTTCTTCCTCACTCTTCTGCCCCTGAGACTGTCTGTTGCTGCTTTCCATAACTAGAGTTAGCCTTAAAAGTCTCAATTTTAACCAAATTTAACCAGCTTTTCTTTTTTTTTTGCAACTGTTTTCATTTCTGCTTTTACCAACATTTTTTAAAAAACATTACTCTGAGAATGGAGTAAACAGTTGTACATGAAAAGGAGAAATGAAAACTATCTTCAGATAGTTGTTCCTACAGTGGAAAGCATTTTTGGTGTGAAAGCTGTGGTTATATGATAGAAGAAAACCTTTAGGGTATCTGTCAGTTGGGTAAAGTGGCAATCATTGAAATAGTGATGTTAATTCATTGTCATTTCAATACTAAGAGGGCTGAGGCCTTTTCCAAAGATGCTGAAAGTTTCTAATTCTCTGTAATATGATGCCACAAAGAATTTAGCATCTAAGATGAGCAAGTTCTTCCTTGAAAAAAAGAATCTGGATAAGTAATGGTAAATATACCTGCATTTCAATGAGAAGAATTTCAGTTTGAGGATGGGAGGGGGGAGGAGGGAAGTGTTTTCTGTCTTTGGAAATATTCTCTACATTTTGCAAATTTCATACTTTGACCCTTTAATATTTCTTAGTCCTTAGAAAAACTGTTGCAGTATCTGCATTTAGAAGCAGGTTTTATTGCCAGTGTCCTCAAAGGTTTTTTAGCTCTTTAGGTCAGATATTAAAAAATCAGACCAATATAGCATAGCTTCAGTGAAGTCAGTGGAGATAAGCCATCTATCATAACCAGCTAAAGGTCCCCCTTGGCATATTTCAGCTCTGAAGAGCAGTAAATCTCACAGAAGAAGTAGACACAGTGCCGTCAGAAAAGTTTTTGAAATGCAGTGATATATTAAGTATGGTTTAGATTTTGCATTAGTCAAACAAAACCGAGAAACACTTTCCTTTGATTTGTTCCATTTCTGGGTGGTTCACAGTAAATTTTAAATGATTAGTTGTTGCTTTAATAATTCCATGTCTCCATGACCTTGATCTCGGTTTAACTTTTTCTTTCACTTCTACTCTTGCATGTGAATGTCTGTATTTGAACATGCTCATGTCCTCACTAGCAAAATTTCTGTAGCTGCACTTTCTTGGTTTTCTGAAGCACCAGTAAAGTCCTGGGTGCCCAGCCCTTCTGAACTCAAGCCCCAGGTGTCTGAGACCCTCAGCAGTGGAGCAGGCTATATAGGTACTCTTGAAAGACCCAGCCCTTTCAGATTAACAGAAACACAGAATTTCTCTTCCTATGAATAAAGGGGAGAGTCAGAAAGTGCTAGGAGCCACCTGATTATTGTAGCTGAACACTACCTCAGTGCTTGGAGCAGTTCACCAACACATTTCAAGATGCAGCACAACTGTCTCCAACCAGCTCAAGTGTGCAGTGTCAGAGGGAAGGACACTTACCCCACTTGAGCCACAACTAGTGTGACTTGCCTGCTTTCTGAAATGTTTTCTACAAGAGGCAAGACTGGGATTGCTGCTTGTTAAATACCTGCCCAAGCAGATGAACCTTTGAGCTTCCTCACCTCCCCCTCACTCACACACCTGCTCCTGGGCAGCCACAGTCTGGCCATCAGGAAAAGCAATAATCTCTGCAGCATGAGAAACAAGCAGGCTACTGAGCCTCGTGTGTGTACCAGAAAGGCATCACGAGAGGCTGAATAAGTGATTTTTTTAAAGAAGTACTTATAAATCATTAAATTGACATAGTATGGGTTTGGGGGTTGTTTTGCAAGCTAGAATGGGAATTGTAACATCCGTATTTCAAAACACATACTCACCCTTACACTTCCATTTCCTGTGGAAGGAATCCATATTTAATCTTTAATTTCTTGAAGAGCAGTTTCTTATATTTATTTGTTAGAATAAGCAAACAGCTGACTACAGCAAATCCAGGGAGCTCTTTTAAAACTATCCACAAGCATCAAGATAAGTGCATTTCAAACATCCCCCAGGAACTTTAAAAATATACCATTCACCTGCTGCCAGCTGTTTCACTCACTTTTACTTTAGTGCAGCTGGTATAGGCTTATCCCAATCTGCTGTGACCCCCAAAAGTCTGAAACTGGCTCCACGTCTGTTGTGTTAGATACAGTGGAAAAAGGCAGGCTGAGAGGATCCTGCTGTCAAGATCTCCCAGTGTGCCTTTGAGGGGCCACATTATCTCTGACAGCTGGTGGCCAGGCACCTGAGCACAGCAGCCACCACCAGAGTGCCCACTTGGTGGGAGGTGGGAATGCTCAGGAAGGGCCATTATCCCCGGCACAGGATAGGTCATTCAACAGTACACTGTCACAGGCATGGGGACTCTGGGTGTGGGACTGGCTGCCTAGGGGAATTAAGGTAGGCTGGGTGCCTGTTGGACTCTTACTGCATTTAGGTTTGGGCTCCAGAGACACTGCTTGCAGCCAAAGGAAGTCCTGTGGGAGCTGGGCAAGTGTGCCTTGTTCTGAACAGCAAAGCCTTAGCTAAAAGTTGGTCACCATAAATGACAGCAGTAACAAACACCATCTTTAGGGGCACTTGTACAGGGACTGTGGGAATTGCTCCAGCTCCTGTGCTCCTGGGAGGGATGGGGAGGTGCAACCATGCAAGCCATGGCATAAGGAAGAGCATATGCAATCCCTGGAAGAGATTGATCAGAATTATAGCCCTCTTTAATTTGCAGCCCCTCCCTACTCTCTCGGAAATCAGTGTGTAGGTTGTCTACAATATAATGGTCTGGACCTGATGAATTAGGAGTCCAGAGCTCAGGAATTTCCTCTGAAGCCTCACACATCCCCCTGTGATCAATTTAGACCTGACCCAGATTGCAGTCAAGCTAATCCCTCAGCTGTGATGTGTGGTGAAGATGCTGGTTGCTGCAGTACCTGGGAAACCAGCTCTTAACTATTTCTACTTTTCCTTCTGGCTGCAGCTTGCTTCTGTGACTGAGCCCATGCACCTTCTCCACTGCAGCTACCTGAGTCTGGGCTGTCAGCAGGTGGGGACTGCTGATAGACTCTGGTTGTTGTAGCCCTTGAGGCTGGTCATTCTGCTTCCCTTTCAGCGAGGGTATTTTTAGTTTTATGTACATAAATTTGAACATGCAGGCAGTGTGTCACAAATCACAATGTACCAGTTTCCATTTACCACAAAGACCTACACATGGGAGCCTCATCAGAAGGAGCAAGGCTTCTTTCTCACTGCCTCAGATTGCACTTCCAAGATTTGGGGTAGCCATGAGAAACTAATGGAAATTCTTTTCCATTAGCTGGAGTTGCAGGACATTTAAAAGCCTCACGGAAGTGCCAGAGAATGTATTTGTAGGAGTTTCAGGACAGGCCCCAGGGCTTGCAAAGTCTGGCTCGAATAACTAGGGGTTAATAAATGCTCTATTGATAAATCTGGCTCTGATGTTTATCTCAAGGGTTTCGGAGGGTGACAAAGCTGGGGAAGGGAGGGATTTTTACATTGGTAGGCCCATCTGAGAACTTTTTAATCCTTAGTACAGTTACACTTTTCTGTGCTTGCCAGCCCGCAAGAAAGTTTGAAAGTCAGCCTGACCTCTTGTGTGTCTGATCCAGGTCCAACAGGGAATGAGATCAGGGAGCTGTGAGAAGCAAGCTTAATGGGGAGACTGCTGCAAATGTAGAAAAACAAATAATAGAGGCTCAAGTTTTTTTTTGTTGTAGAAAATACAGTGCTATGGCTTTTGGGTGCCAGGAGGCAGTTCTTTTAATAGCTACATTCTTTGTAATGCTGATGAGTGGCAATATAGAAAGATGAAAGTAGGAGGGCATTGTATTATGGTCTTACATATATTATGCCACAAAGAAAATGCAGTTGCTGGGTGGGGATTCTTTGCCCTCCTCCTGCTGAGCTATTCATACAAACTCTCCTCTGTGGATGGCAATCCCCATTCCATCTCTCCTAAATCCCAAAGGGTTTGCCAACTGACTTTCAATTTTTCAAGTGGAAATCGCAGGACTGAATGGTGCATTGAAGAATTTCCTCCTACACCTGACTGCTCCTTAAGGAAGGGAGCAGACATGTTTTTTTCCAAAAGATGTATGCCATCTCCTGGGAACAGCAGAAACTGCAGGCCCCTTCTATGGAAACTCCCTGTAAATTGTATTTGCTTCTTCGCGGAGGGCATTATAAAACCACTAGATTATAAAACCACTAGAACTACCCTTCACGTCTAAATTTGTTGGAATTTCCTCAATTTACACCAGAAAAACTCAAATTACATCAAAAATTTCATTGTTTACTTTGTGCATGGGAAGATTTGGATGTATGCCCAGTAGTGTGACAGGATAAGATTTGTCAATACACGATACTAATCATTTACAAAGCAGTGGTGGAGCTTAGCATACACTGGTGTGATGTTTTAAATCAATGGCATGAGTCTGAAATGCAGCCCACGACATTTCTCTAATGTGTATTTCTTGTCCTACTGTACATGTGCAAGAGACAGAAGAAAACCAGAGATTCCCTTCTTAAAACACCATACGATTCTCTAGCATACAAGAGAAGATATGTTTCTCTTAAGTCATAAACTGCAACTTGCATGTGTCAAACAACAGACTCATCTCCTCATCACCCTTATGCTTTTTATTTGCTACTGACATACCATTAAGCTTTCCCTTGTCAAGGAGATGTAACAGGGAATAAAATCCAAGGATGCAAATAAATGCATTTTTGCACATTGAATTAATAAATATACAGATGAATGAACCCTTTGTCTTTGAACTGGTCTTTAAAACAAGTTAGTTATACCATGTGGTCCAGTCCTTGAAATAACGTGTTTATGCATGGTTTTATATATAAAATGTTTTTCTGGGTTATGGCTATGAAATATACCTGCAAAATATAATAAAAATATCTTTCATTTCATAAAGATAGATCAATATCTACTTTAAATCATTAGGAATGACATAATCTATGCACATGCAATTTGCTTTTATGTAGTAAACAGTAGATTTAATCATCTTAATTTATCACTTTTTTATCACTTAATAATCCTATTTTTTAACCACTTTCCATTTCTTCCACAGACCTGACGGTCTTTGAACAAGAACTGAAAGGGGACCTTGTTCTTTTTTTCTCAAAAGATATCAGAATAGCAGAAACTTCATAGAATGGCATCAAAGGTAAGTAAACAATGACTCAGGAACAAGAGATGACAATGTCAGGCATCCACACTGACTAGTGGCTGAGCTTCAGCAGAAAGCATCTCTTCACTCCCTGAAGTCAGGATTCTCCAGTCTTCACCACCAAATTCCCACTTTAATAGAAATTTTGCTTCCTTGTTTGTCTTCATCTCCCCTTTCCTGATATCTGTGGATTGCCTCTAGCTACCATTTGGGCTGTGCCTCCCTGTGCAGAGGGGGTTTGTGTAAAGGTGGGACAAGGCAAGGGGAGGTTCACACCTGGCAAGCTGCTGGAGAGCCCTTACAAGAAGGAAACAGACTTTTCCTTGGGGTTGATCACAGTCCACCTCCACACAGGTTTTATCTGACCATGTTCTTTCATTTACGTCCAGCTGATTGATTAATAAAATGAATACCAGATCTCCAAACATGCAAACAAAATTCAGTTACATCACAGGATTTGTGAAAGTCTCCACCCAGGGAAGCGGAGGCAGGACGTCACTAAATCATCTAGTGACAGTGGTCTGTCAGTGATTTGTGTCCCTGGCAGTCAAGTTGCAACTACTCAGTCCCCTCTGCCACCCCCAAATCACCAACATAAGCTCCTGCCACTTAACCCTTGGCTGAGTGAAATCCCTTTGGCACACACGCGGGTACTCACACCAGCATGGCTTGAACTTTTAGGGAGGAAGAGGGTAAGAAGTCTTTATATGAAATGCATCATCTTGATAGTTTTAATATAAAAATTCCTAATCAAGTCAAAAACTTTCAAGCACTACAAAATCCTTTAGCTGACCACACTGACACCAAGATTTTTGAGCTGGAGGAGCAAGAGCTACGACATAGTTAGATGCCCAAAGAGGAGGTACATGGTTTGCCTAGAAGCTGCAAATCTCCTCAATGCCCATGGTGACTTTGCATTTCTCACAGTTTTGAAAATCTGATCATTTCCTTTTAAGCATCTTAAGTATGATATGAGGAATATGCCTATAGGAATCAATGCTTCCAAGGCTTATACAAGGGAGTACCCTGTTGAGTGCCTGCTTCCTCAGGAAAAGGGCAGAGAAAATTAGCAGAAAGTTAGTACCATCAAAGTGGATTTCTGCAATGTGTTTGCTGTGTGCAGTAAGCACTTGCTTGTCTTTTGAGACCATTAATTTTATATCCTTGGAATGATTAGAGCTGAGACAAATCATCAGTACGATGCAGGACAGTGTTCCACAGGTTCTCGTTATAAGGTCTCCATGGTTTGGGATGTCTCAGAAGTAGACTTTTGGACTGTGGCCAAAACCAGAGGGAGAGTTCATTTCTAAAGAGATATTATTGCTATGCATACTCTCTCTCTAATCTGGGCTTTTCTTTCACTGTCTCTGAAATGACTTCTCTCAACAACGCCTGTATTTAGGATTTTTAAATCTTTAAGATTCTGTGTTTATGTGGGTGGTTACTGTATCAAATTTAGTATAATGATTAAAGAAAGGCTATTTTATCCTGTTTTAATTTAGTTTACTTTAACATCCGTTTGCAAACTCCATCTGACAAAGAAACAAAAACTCTCTGAAACTTACTAACTCCTACAGTTAAAATTTCACTCATCTCTGCTCTGAGGCAGACTGTAGAATATTCTGGGTTCCTCATGCAGTATCCTGGAAAACAATGAACATTTTAGGGTGCTTTAACTTTGGAAAACTTTTTATGCCGTTATCACCACTGACTCCATTAATCTGGGAGTATTAGTGGACAATGGAATCTTGATGTAGCATGAATTAATTTTTGTTATTGAAATAAAAAAAGTACAAATTAAAAATAAACAAAAAACCTCTAAATACATAAAGAACTGATGGTATGAAGTAAAAGGCCACTGTTTTTGTTTTCTCAATGGATTTTCAGCCGATTGTGTTGGGCAGCCAACACACTGGAGCTAAGCTCTGCTTGGCACTGAAGACTCACCACCCCTTATGTCCCCACAACATACTGTATCCCTGACCAACTAAAAGACAAAAACATCAAATAACCTTAGCAAAATATTTTAAATTTGAAAAATGAAATCACAGTGGTAGCAGCTCTGGTCTGAGTTGCTGCCAATATTCAAAGGAAAATGAGGAGAAAGTCCCCTGATTTTATATTCCAGTTATTTGAGATAACAAAAATCGTCTGAATGTACTAAGACTCGAGCAGCTGTTGGTTTTCTTTTTTTTAGTTATTGTTCTTCCTCTTCCTGTTTAATTCCCCAGGCTGTTGATTGCTGAGCTCAGGCTCCTCAGGCTGCTGCTGAGAAAACTGTCCGACGTCATTACAGAAATCTCTCTTCAGTGGACAGCAGCACTTGGACTCACCCAGCCTTACCCAATAAGGAAGCTTCTGTGTCCCTCTCATCAGTGGGAAACGGCAGGACCCGAGAGGAGGAAGGGGGAAGGAAAGTCTGAAAGGTTACAGGCCATTGAGACAGATATAGAGCACTGAAACAAAACATGTTTTATCTATTTGCAAGGTCGGTGCCCTCAGCTGGAACAGAAGTTTTGGAAGTGTAGTAGAGGAAAAGTTTCATCTATCACAAGCACTAGCTAAGGTACATTTAAATTCTGTTTATGAAGCAGTTTAAGTAAATTTGGGAAATGGGACTTAGGAAATTGTAACCACATTTGCCTAGTAGATTGCAGAACTAACAGCAGCCAAAAAAAAAAAAAAATTCCAACAAATCTCCCTAAAAAGTGACCTAGACAACACCTGATTCCCTTGTCAGGTAAAATGCATATATTGACTGCTATGAACAGCGATGTAGATGAACTTAACTTAAAACAACTACTTTCATATGCCTTTAACTTAAACCTAAAATGCCTGTGAAAGATACAGCAGTCAGGCTTGTCACAGAAATACGAAATGAAAGGCACTGGCTCTTTGGCACGTCTTTGATTTCTTTCTGAACAGCTTGGTTCAGTCAGATTATTCTGTTCATAGTTATATCTATTTAGTCTTGGAGTAATGCCATCAAATTCAATGGTGTTACATGGATTTAAATTGCTTAAAGGAGAAGAAAGTATATTCATTACATCTCTAGAGTTACTCTAGCAGTGCATTTAGCCTAGAATGTGCAGCTAATGTGCTAGATTATTTAACTGTTACTGAGACAAGCACAGGGCATGGTTTCAGGGGCCATAATGTAGCAAGTATCATATTGTTTTACTTTTCAGCATTTCCATATGATTTGTCTCCCTCTTCCCACACATGCAGGTGATTATCCTGGAGGCCACAGCGCATTGCACGTGCACAACATACGTAGTAAATGCTTAAGAAGTTTAGGGAGAGGGTGTTATTGTGTGCTCAGTAATAAAAGGAGAAGTGGAACTCCAGCCTGATGGTTTGGCAGTATTCTTTGCAAGCTCCATTATCTTCTTCCTTATGCGTGCAGGAACACGTTGTGCTTACATGTACACGCTCACATGGATGTCAGCTGGTTAATGTTACCTGTGGGTTCTTGACACCTCCAGTTTATCTAAGTGCAAATAAATCAATGTGAATCCTCTAAACACTACAAGCCAAGAATGAATCCACAGGTTCTGAGCAGTATGGCACAAGCCAGGCCAGCGGTAATAATTTGTTTAAAGAGTGCCATGGTGGGGAGGTAAGAGGAGAGGCCTCCTCCACTGGAAGCAGAAGATGCTCATACAATGGCAGCTAGCTTGTCATCAGAAAGATGTTCCTGTGTAGTAATACTGACCAGTATTTTCAAAAGATGCAGAATGAAGTAATGTGAAATTAATCTGATGAGTCAGTGACTACTGAAGCACATCTAATCTTGCAGGTGTTAGATTGCTGGTTTACAGTCACTGCACCTATGTGCAAGTGTAGGTGTAGTGAAACTAGAAGACGTCTGGAATTACCATGACAATACTAAGTTTTCATTGCCCTCCTGGTGAAGGAAATTGGCAAAAAGTAAAAAAGCCCTTTAGGGAAAAACCGTGAGCTTCAATAAGATACTACGTCATGGGCATTCTGTAAGGTAAATTGTTGGCATGAAAAACAGTGGGTATGAAAATTGGAAACCCTGGTGTTTACTTGTATGTATGAAAAGAAATAGGTCAGTGACTTTGTTTCCATGGTGACCATTATTGAAATGAAACAAACTGACACCAATGCTGATTTATTTCCCTATTCTACACCCTTTTAAACAATTGCCTAAATCTGAGATTGCTACTCAATGAACAGGATATCAGAACAAACTTCCAAAATGTGGTCTTCTCAGGGTTATTAATGAAAGAAAGACCTAAAGAGTAGGTCTCCTTCAGAACAATTCCATCCTCTGAGCAGGTGCCAATTCCCACTATCCTGCAGTAACATAGCTGCCATGCTGTAGAGTAGGTGCTCCTTGGCAATTATTAGATAGAACTAGTTTCAAGGAGGTAAAAAGAAAAAAAGATTCATCTTTATCAGATCCACAGCATTTCCCAAAAGGATAGTTTCACGACTATGAATCATTCCTGGGTTTGCTGGTGGCCCACTCTCTGCTTTGAGTCAGAGGGATGCTGTAGTTATTGGGGTCTGTGACTTCAGGAAGATTTAAGCATCTAAACCTAATTTGTGTGCTCCTGAGTGCAGGTACATTTTAGTAGCTTTAATAATCTTGGTTTTATGCTCTTTCCTTGCTTGTGGTCTTGCTTGTGTTGCTTACTTCCAAATACATAAAGCGATAATTATAGGAGTTTTCTATTTCACAATGGCTCTAGAAGGTTAAGTTCATTGAAGATTTTGAGATGATCCAATAATAGGTTTATACAGACATGCTGGAAAGATAAATCTTGCAGTTTCTTGACACAAGAAACTGGACCAAGGATATCAACTTTGTTATCTTACCACAGCACATTAAAAACATTAGAGATACTGTGTTTGTGTGGCAATTTTTATTGTGTAAGAATTGCCACAGATATAGAAATTAAGGAAAAGAGCATGGTGTAATACTTGTGACAAAAACATCAATATTTGGTAGAAGTTGAGTGTACAGTTTGTTTCCCAGTATCATTTTTTTTGATCTGTTATAATCATAGCCAATAAATTTATTCAGGCAAGGTAACTGGTGAAGAACAGTCCAAGTCAGGGTTTTATTGTTTTCATCCTGCATATGACATTGCCACAGTCCTGCTTTTTTTATTAGCACTTGAAGGAAACCAAAAGATGAAGGAATGCATGAATACTTTTTAAACCTCAACCTGTGAAGCAAGGGAAGTATAAGTAGATGTGTTTATCAGAAAATGTCTGCCTACCTACAAGCATGTAACTCTCTAAGGAAACAGAAGCATAAGGAACTAAAACCACAGCTATTAAACAAAGAGAATTTATCTCTCCCTGTTTTGTATTATGAAGTCTGTTACTTCAGTGGAAGCAAGATTAGACTCTAGCTACTTCCTTTTGAAGCAAAGGAAATAGTCTCCACCTCAATCTAAGCCCTGAGCCTCAAAAATGTTTTACTGATATTTTTGGTTAGGACAAGACTATTTATTTAAACCTCCTTTCTTAACATCCTTTCAGTGAGTTTCAAGAGGAGATTTGGATGTCATTAAAGTAAAAAGCAGTGACAGATGTGGTTGCTACTCAGAATTGTACCAACAGTAGCCCAGTGCAATCTAATTTTCATTATTGGTTGTGATTTCCTATACTATGGTTTTGACATCCAAAAATCAGTGGTAGGGATTGTGGCTACTCATTACCATGTACAGCAAGGGATGAGGTGGACAACCATCAATTATGTATCACATATTAACTTTTAAACAGAAGAAGAGATAAGTTCTTTGTATATTAAACTGCATCATTCAAGTTATTGAATTATTCTTCAAATGATTCATCTTATTCTATGAGTAAGATGATAACAAAATCAGGATTACAGGAAGAGTCCTTTTTTCTTAATTCAGTAAAAGGGCCGGTAACTCAGTGTCCTGAATGTTTCATGCAATGCTGTGATGGTTATCTTCTGATTCTACAAGGCCTCTTCTCTCAATCAATTTTTTAAAGATTTAACTAATCCATTTTAATTATTTGGGGTAAATGCAGATACCTGTAAATTGCAATGACTTTTTTGACAACTTATTTTGCTGCTAATGCTAAGCTAATTCATTCTTAAGTCTTCTTTTCTCCTAGACACATACTCTCTCAGGAGATGTCACCTCTCTGGTCAGGGAAAAGTTACCTTCCTTGATGTTCACCTCTCTAATGGTTGTTGCTCTTTCACCATACTTAGGCTCACTTTTCCCCTCTACATGTGCATCTTTGTTCAAAGCTCATGCAAAGTTCTCTGCTTTTGTTTCTACATGGCTTTTAAAAGTTCTGGCTTTGATATAGCCATAAATAGAAAGGAGTTCAAAAAGCTTTGCTTCAAATTCAGCCCACTGAAGTCAAAGGTCTAAAAGTGAATGGCTAATTCTGATCCATCGCATAGTTTTCACTAAATCCTGCCTTTTGGGCAAGCCAGGTCATTCCTTTGAATTCCCAATGACTGTTACAGGAATATGAAAATGTAAATATCTACCATGAATGGATATATTCAAGGCAAAATGTCAGGGCAGCGAAGAGAAGCAGATGTCTTTTTATCAGGGATAGATTTAGAAAGATTAAATCAAATTTACCACAATACCAAAACATGGATGACTCATCAGTGGTCATATGCAACTCTGAACATGCAATGAAGTACTAAATTATTTTTGTATAATATCTTTAAGTTCCCACAGTTCTTTTTTATTATTATTTATTTATTTAACTGGCTTTTCCAGGCCAAGAAAAGTAATAAACAAACCAAATGTCAGAAAATTATCATTTTTCTTCATTATTAAATTCTCTTACCAAGAAGGAAAAGGTCTTGTGAGCTGAGGAATGTTTCACTTGATTCAAAAATAGCTCACTAATATGGTTTAGATGGAGGAGAAACACTAACAAGCCAACCAAAGTCTTTGAACCATGAAATTGCAATGGTACAACTGTTAACAAGATTTGGCTAAGAGTTTACTTATATGTTTATCTGTTTTTCATGCTTACATGTTATCTTCCAGTGAATAAAAGAGGTCTAGGAATAACTCTATCTTGTTGTCAGAACTCTTCATCTATTAAATAGTGTGGCTCAATGTCTCTCTAATAATACTGCACCTTTTGTTCTCTCATCACAGACCAAACTTCTGTAAATAGCACTGACATACACTTTTCCATTGTCAAAATTACCTAGAGGGGAGTTAAGTTAAAGAATTCCACACAAATCACCTCAAATTATAGAAAGGGAAGTTTTTAATAAGGCATTTTTCCTTTGAAAAATAAATTTGAGCTGCACAAAATGTAGGGAACACGTATGTTAGCTGAGCTATGAAATTTGCCCAAAATACAAAATGTGCTTTGTGTACTGGTCTTTAAAAGTATAGATGCATTAGGTTCTAGGTAAATGAGATAAGATGCTTTATCTACGGAATTTTTTGGCTCCTCCTTCCCTGGGGGAAAAAAAAGGCATTTCTTTCATAACCTTGCCCTCAAATAAACTTTGGGTTGCACCATGCTATCACAACTACTCTATTTACATAAAAATGGAACACATACACAGCGGGTGAGAATGTATTGAGCACTATTAAGAATATATGAAAGGACACAGTTTCCACACTTTTGTTCATATTTGGCCCAAGGGAAAAAATAACTGTCCTGCTGCACAACTTTTGGAAGAAGATGTAGTATGGCTGCTTGTGTTCCCCTGAGCACTAGCTGAGTCAAATCAGCACAAAACAGGGCAATATCTCTTCTCCAAAAAAATGTGTTTGAGTAGCCAAGAGGATGCCTAAACAGCTGTAATATTTCTGAGCTCCTGGGCCCAGGCAGCCTCTTGACAAAGTATGGAGCTCATACTGCGATAAGACATATGCATGCCTCAGACTCTTCTGTCTTTGTTTTTGGGACAAAATTCATGTTTCTGGGCTAGAGGGAGCCCTGGAAGTTTGGTGAGTGGCATCTCTAGGGTTTTTTCTGGTAGTACATCCCTGTTGCTCCAGCTAAGGGCACTCCTGCACACCCCAGCTGTGTCCGCTTTCCCTTAGGTTGCTCTGACAAAGCAAATTGCAATTCTTCATACTTTTTTTGTAAAGGCCATTAAGAAGATTGTGAGGTGAATTGCAAGCTGTTTAAGAGCTCCTGTGCTGTAAAGGATTTTTGACTGAAGGTAGTTCTTTATTTAGGAAAAAAAAGCCCAAGTAAACAGTAAACCAAAGGGCATGTGTTCTAGTGCCTGTAAATACACATTGGGCAAATGCTCACTAGAGAAGCACAGCACAAATAAGGACTGCTGAGATTAATTAATTGATAAAATCACTTGTATAGGGAGGGATAAAGCCTGAACTAGGTCTTCCTTGAAAACCCATGCCAACTCAAACAGAGTAAATTGCTGGATAATGTACTTTGGCCTCTGTTACACAGCATTTGTTACTATAACCTATTAATTGATGAGTGGATCCCAGAAGAATTATGGACTGCTCCTTCCCACTTTGCAGTGGAACAACACTATATAATCTATATAATTTTAGGTATGCAGACATACTAAAAAATGTAAGTAATGATATTTAACATTTTAGACAGCATATAAATATGTAAGAGATATTCAGTAGCATCCAGTGGCTTGGATTATTTGCAAATTATTGGTTGCTCATACTGCAACTTTATATTCTGCTAATCCTACAGTGGCTAATGGGAATCAGCTAGATGTATGCTAAAATGGAAGGAGAGAATGGAAAATGGGTTGAAAGCAGCCCTAAGGAGTAGGACTTTGGGGTGTTGGCTGATAAGAGGCTCAGCACAACCTGGCAGTGTGCACTCACAGCCCAGAAAGCCAAACCTATTGCGAGCTGCATCAAAAGCAGTGTGGCCAGCAGGGCAAGGGAGGGGATTCTGTCCCTCTGTTCTGCTCTGGTGACACCCCATCTGGAATACTGCATCCAGCTCTGAGGGCCCCAAAACTAAGGACATTGACCTGTTTTAGTGAGTCCAGAGGAGGCCATGAAGATGATCAAAGGGCTGGAGCACGTCTCCTATGAAGACAGACTGAGAGAGCTGTTCAGCCTGGAGAACAGAAGGCTCTGTTCATACAACACCTTCCAGTACCTAAAGGGGACCTTCAAGAAGGTTGAGGAATTTTTTACAAGGTCATGGAGTGATAGGACAAGGAGTATTGATGTTAAACTGAAAGAGAACAGATTTAGACTAGATATTAGGGAGAGAGTCTATACTCTGAGGGCACTAAGACACAGCAACACATTGCTCAGACAGGTTGTAGATGCCCCCTGGAAGTGTTAAAAGCCAGGTTGGATAAGGCCCTGAGGGACCTGGCCTAGTAGAAGGTGTTCCTGCCCATGGCAGGATGGTTGGAACTAGATGATCTTTAAGGTCTCTTCCAGTCCAGGGCATTCTATGATTTTATGATTCTGTGATTCTACAAATCATATGATGATTCTACAAACCTGTTATAACATTGGTTGTTCTGACATGACAGGACAGAGCCCTGCATGGTTTTCAGTTCTGCCTATTTTTTCCCCTCTTTCTTTCCTAGGTAATCTGTGTGAGACCCTAATGTTGTGAGCAGTCAGGATGACTAGCTGAGAACATAGAATGGGATTAACATACAAACAAAGAAAAAAAGGGGCTCTTTGGGCAGCAGTTGCCATCATTGGCTAGATGATGAGAGCTTCACCTCTTGGTGAGTTCATCTAGCAGTCAACTCCACAGGTGATGTCAGCCATAGTTACAAAAGCTGGGTTAGATCAGCTAACTGGTGGAAATTTCCCACCAGTCATAGTATGGATTGTTCAGATTGCCAGTCAGCAACCTCAATGTAGCTTGTCCTCAAAATACTTCTATGGACTCCTAATATTAAATAGAACTAACAATACCTAAAGCTAATATAAAACTGCTTGTGGTGATGCATTTTTTTCTACTTTGAGATATTAGGTAAAGAATACTTGTTTCTATGAGCAAAAAAACAAGTCTTCAAAAATTTAGAAGTATTTTAATGACATGTGGTGCTTTTGAACAGTTATGCACCTGAGTAATCCTAATCTGGTCTCAATAAGGCTGAGGTAGGACAAGGTGATATTTTTTTCCTCCTCTGTGAATCTATCTAGAACATCAGCCCACAGGGACTTAATTCAACCATTTGGTTTCAAGTGCTTCTTTCCAGCATGGTGACTTATTTGTACACAGTTTTCTTTCTTCCGTACACCAGGTGCCATCTCTTATTTGGCCCTGAGGGAAATGAGCTGAATGCAACATGGATGATTCACATGGAGCACCATTCAAGTTGAAGAACTCTGAGCAAAAAAGAAAGCCTTGAAATGAGAAACCTGAAAATAAATCTGGATGTGTATACACAACAGATGTGTGTGTCTGCTGCCTTATGTGATAGCTGGAAAGGAGTTGGGGATCCTTTAAATACACTCACGGCAGTAGGACATGAGGCCTAAGGCAAAGTACTAAATGATTTAGCTCAGACACCATTTCGTCAGGGAAAGCCAAACACTGTAGGCCATGTGAGCTGAAACCCAGGGCCTCAGATCTCTCCAAGACAGTTGGTGTCTCAGAGAGGCAACAGCACCCTTTGCCCGAGATATCCAAATTCTTGTGGAACAGCTCTGCCCTTCTCCTTCCTGCTCTCCCTCTGTCCTTGTTAGCCAGGAGCGATGACGGGTCCTAAACCAAACCTGGGCTGCACACCTTGCTGCTGACTGTGGGTCTCCAAATGAGATTGGAAGAGGGTCCTTTTGCTTGGGAACAGCTGAACAGCAAGGGCCAAGTATGACCCTGGTGCAGTATTTGGAGTTCTGAATAATTTCTGTTCCAAAATCCTGAAGTATCAGTCGGCAACACCAAATACTGTAAGGGTGCTAGAGAGGAGGAAACAGTATGTGTCATTCCTTCCTACTGCAACACTTAGCTTTGGTTTTTATTACCAGGCTTCTCTGATAAAAATGAGCCAGGAATAAGTAGAAAAATCTTACAAAACTTTAAAAGCTCCCTTTAAAAACTTTTCCTACCTTATTTTTTAATTTATTTTTCCAAACAGACAATGTGTCCCATATTTACAGTGTTTTTACTGGAGATATAAATATACTTTTTCAAATCCTAGTTTATTTAATCTCAGTATATCCTTCTGAAATAAATAAGAATTGTTTTACCAATAATAAAACTGAAGCACATAAAGGTTTAGTGACCTGTTCAGGCAGAGAAGTGCCTGTCAGAGCTATGAAGAGTAACTTATCAGTGCACAGGTACTCTGTCCTAATCAGAACAGCTCTCCTCCTCCTCTCTGCATCTAACAAAAAGCAGAAGACAGGTTTGTTTTAGCTGAAAATGTGCTTCTATCTACAGAGAACAGATATCATTTTTCACCATGTTTGAATGATCAAACTATATATTACACACATGCTGCCTCTTCTTTTTCTTCTGACAGTTTTCACAAGAGAGCCCAAAACAAATATATTAAATATAGAAGGCTTTAAAGTAACACAGTCCTGTTTCTTGTGGGAATATTCTGTAATGATAATATATACTGGCAGAATCCTTTGTATATCTTAAAAGCCAGAAATGGAAAATCCTTAGTTGTTTAGAATTTTTCAGGTTAGGTTTTTTTTTGTTGGAAAAAAAAAAAAGGGGGAAAAATACTATTATTGAGGTAAAAACAGGCTCAAAGGTGTGACTCACCCACTCATTATCACATCTATATTCACACTCCACACTCTCCCCTAAAAGGCTCTGTGAGCAAGGAGGTCATGTGTTTGAGTATGGTAGCTGTGAATCAAGCTGATACTACACAGAGAAACCAGTTTAATAATTTTACTGGAAGAACAGTTCTACTGAAAGATATGACTTTTTTTCGGGCTGGAAAGGGGAGAAGAACTAAAACACACGAATAGTTAAAACGCAATTATCGTGGTTTTAATAAAATAACATTTTACTGGAACTGGCTATTTCAGTTCTGTTGCTACAATGAAAACTGGGACAATTCCCTCTATATAGAACAGAGAATTTTCTACTGCCTTGGTATTGCTAAATCAATAAGAGAGACAATTTATTCCTGGAACTGCTACAGATATTTCTGAATGATAATTTTGTTCCATTTGGGAGAAAGCAGAGTGCACTAAACCTTGTGTATTTCCAATATCCCTCCTGGGGCATAAGACTTCAGGACCTGAACACAGGAGCAAAATACATTTTTTTTTTTACCCCAATAAAAACCAAATGCAGAACATCTCTAATTTCACTAGATGTTATATTCTCACAGTCCATGAAAATTGCATGCTCTACTACAATTTTCAGGATTTTGCCACTGGGTTTCCTGTGGCTGTTCAGGTGTGTTGGCAGCACAGCATGAAGAAAGCCACCACAGCCCACCCATCCTTGCCGTTCTGTGAGCCATGCAATCCTCAGGCCCACTCATTTTCCTCACTGCTTCTGCTTAGAGAAGAGAGAGCTGGAATTACAGCTGCTCACTGCTCAAACGGAGTGAAATCCTTCTGGACATGTGTGTAGGGCAAGGCATAACGTGGCATTAAGAGCTGGCATTTGCCTTCCTCCAGTACATCTTGGACCTGGGGACTGAGGTGCATCAGCATGGAATTTCTCATTAGCTACCACATTGCTCCTGTTGTGTTTGGGCTTACAGCATTGCAGGAAAACATGTTTGATTTAATATTTTTTTAATAAGGTTTTTACCTGCAATATTTAACAGACTCTCTTCACATCAGTCATTCAAAGGAAGCACGGCAGCTGCTGTAAAGGTGGGTTTGAGCTGAGGAGACTGGAAGTGGGTCAGTTTGCTGATCTGAGCTGGAAGAGTTTGGGGGGGGGGCATATTTTGGCTTGCACGAATTTGTGATTTCCAAATGAACTTTGCAGATCAAAAAAAAAAAAGACTAGACAATCAGATTACCAGATATACCTATTTCTCTGAAAAGAATGCTGCAGTCATTCAGCCGTGTGCTGGCCATCTGTGTAGGGCTGTTCAGAGAACTTTTTCTCAGGAATACTGTCAAATATATTTGAATGGAGAATATAAAATAAGCATTTTATATCAAGCTGCCATAACTTCTCTTGTGCTGTGGTAGGTTTCAAGAAAAACAACAAAAAGTGGGTGGAAAAGCAGAACCCTGCAGTTTTATTAAGCATGAATGACATTAAGTGTTGGCGTACACCACAGGGTGAGTCAGTGCTGTTACAGTGAAGCATTATGTCCATCTCGTAGTCATATGATAGAGGAGGAATGCTCCTCACAGCACACACAGAAATTACTTGTCTTGGCAGCACCAGCAAACACACAGCCCCAAGACATTACTGTGTAATAATTTCCCTAGCAAAGGAACACAAACTATGACTGAAGCTTTTCCTGACCTTAGAAGTTGTGTCAGTTAGTTAAAGCTGACCTACTTTGGATGTCCATTTTCAATTTCTTTAACTAATAGTTGGAGTATTTTTTTGTTCAGTTACTCTGTTTTTAGGTTTGTTTTGTGGGGTATTTTTGATCCAGGGTGGAGCAGTAGATCAAGGATAAGGTATTTTTGATCCAGGGTGGAGCAGCAGATCAAGGATAAGGTTATCAAGTATGGAGGGAGAAAACTGGAGAAGAATTTTCCTTTGCAGATTACATGTTTTCTAATAGCATGTTTATTTTCTACTGAATTTACTCTAAAACTGGAAGACAATACTGTTCCTTTATTACCCATCATAGATTTTATGAATCCTAATATCTATGAGTGATTCCTTAAGCAAAGAAGAAAGAATTACCTTAATTGTTTGTGTCATCATAGAGTGCCTTAGTCACCAACAAGGCATTAAACAAACACCAAAGCAGGAACTTTCTTTTTTTCTATAGATTTTAAACATGCTGAGAAGAAATGAGGATTTTATTATTTATTCTTTACAAAAGGTAAGATTCAGTGTAGCCTTCTCTGTACAGTACAAAGTAGAGTTAACCTACTTTTTCTTTTGCTAACCACCCAAGGCAGCTGCAGGCAGTCAGCTTAGCTACAACAACAGGGATTTTCACAGAGCTACAAAACTCCCTCCCTGGCTAGAGACAGAAGACATAGTTGAATTCCACATCCTTATGGGTGGAACCTCTACAATTATCCAAGGGAATTTCTATGCTACACTACCACTTTGCCTTTGGAAAAAAGAATATTTATGCTTTGGGTATGAGAGCTGTTCACTATCCCCTTGCCTCTCACACATCCACTCTAAGATTTCATTTATCAAAGGTCAGTGTTCCTCTAACTAGCTTCAGCTGGAGCTGAAGGGCACTACAGGGATATGCTCCATAGTGACCAAGGTGCAAGTTTCCTAGGAATTTTGGATCCTTTTTAAAGGGCACATCCTTCAGTCTCACGCCAATGAGTCTCTTCTTTTAAAAATTTACCATTTTCCCCAACCAACTTAGTCAACTGTGACTGAATAATTTCTTTCCCATCCTTCCTCCATAGTTTTTGGTAATCAGAAGGCACTCCAGAAATTTAAACATATTTTTCATATTTAGACATAAATACTCCTGTATAGCAGCAGCTTGATTTTCCCAAACACAGAGCAAAGTCAGACATAAAGCTCAACACCTACCTACCACCAAAAATGTCAGACAAATATTGCTTGTTTTAGTGCAAACACACTACTATATATTATGTATCTAAGCCTGGCATCTGAGCATGAAAATCACATGGACTGCCAAAACACAGGGAGGGCTGTCCTCTAGTACAGGCATAGAAACACTGCAAAAAATAAGCACCATTGGTCTCCTTTTTATGGTAATCTCAGCTACCTTGAGCAACACTGGAAGACAGTGTACAAATATTCCTGTTTTCAGTGCACTTCATTCATGCTAGAAATCTGAGAAGGACTTGGATCCTGGCCGTCAGTGCAGAAACTCCAGGCCACAAGTGGAGCCAAAAGTGACATTGAAGGTGCAGAACTCCCCAAATGATGGTTTCTCTGCATGCTTACCATCCACCAGCAATTGCTGCCAGGGAGACAAGAATATTATTGGATGCTTTTAACAGCTCAAGGTGGGGCAGCCAACAGCACCAAGTGTACCAGCTCTCCCTAAAGGTGGGTTTCTGCAAAGAAAGTAAATCCACCTCTATTCACAGGGAGCTGCAGTAGGCACAGGCAAGCTTGGGCTGTGCTTCAGGCCCAGAAGACAGTTTTGTTTTGAGTTTTTTCACAACTCAGGATTATAATATTACATTGGATACTTAGACAAGATACCTTCAGAGTGTAGTGTGGTGCTAAATTAGATAGCCATGTTGCAGTTTCCTGTGGGCCTATTTGATAGCACTAAACCCCTGTGCAATTTTACCAGGTATAAATTCAGAAATTAAGTGATGCAGACCAATTTACACCAGTTGAAGAAAACGAGTGTAAACACCTTTTTCAAAAATCTTCACTTTTCTCTAAATTATGCATAAAGTTATAAAAGAAAAATTGCTTTTGCTTTATCCTTCTGGAGGTAGAGACATTTCAGCAAGTCTTGACAAATCTAGGACCTTTAGAATGGCATGGAAAGGGATCTTAATGGCTTGATTTAGAAACACTTTATTTCTGGTGTTTCCTTTGCAAGGATGGAAAAAATGGTAAAGAAAAGGGTGCAATGCTTTGCAAAATATTATTTTTGACTGGTTCTGGCTTTATTTAGCACGGATACTGTGTCAGACATCCACCAGATGACACCAATGCAGCATTCACCATGCTAGCAGAGACTTGTTTGTTTCTATTGTAGAAAGAATTGAGATCTTTCCAAAAGAATCATTGTTTTACAACCAAGTAAATTTCCCAAGTTACATTAAAGATATGTATTCTCACTTTCTGCACTATCACAAATCTCACTGATTTAGGAAACCTAAACTGTCATGCAATTTTGGGGGGTTTTTAGATTTATAAACAAGTAACTTGAAATGTTCCTGCAATCTTTTTTTTTTTTTTCTGTGCAGGCATAACGTATTTTATGTCTCAAGTTCCCTCAGTCTTCACTCCTTGGGTCATGACATCAGTGATGTTCCTCAAATGAATCAGCCTTTGTGTGCCCCGGAGCCTTCTCTAATATTGTATGTCCTGCATCTCATGAAAGAAATGATAAAAAATAGAAAGTAACAAAATAGAGTTGTAGTTTTTGTAAAAAAACACAAATAATTATTTAACTACATAAAAAAACCCTGCTGTGGTTTATTTTCTGTCTTTTTAGGCACAAATATCTTCACCGCATAGATACAGTTTTATTTCTTAAGATATAATTTTTTTTATAAATCTATACTGAAATNAAATGATAAAAAATAGAAAGTAACAAAATAGAGTTGTAGTTTTTGTAAAATAACACAAATAATTATTTAACTAAATAAAAAAAACCCTGCTGTGGTTTATTTTCTGTCTTTTTAGGCACAAATATCTTCACCGCATAGATACAGTTTTATTTCTTAAGATATAATTTTTTTTATAAATCTATACTGAAATAGCCAGAATAACTCCTCTGAATCACTGGGATAAATTCTACTCCTGTGTAGTTTGATATTAATTCATCAGTGTGCAGAAGTCAGAATTTGCCTGAGAATTTGATATTTTGTCACTCTAAGAATAAATATAGGTTAACATATTAATATAGATGTTAAATTCATTAATATAGAAATAAAAAAATCTATGTAGAAAATTAATTGAATTCAAAGCCCAATATCAAGTAATAAATTTTTTAAAACCATATACATAAGTTACATTTTGTACCTCAGCAGTTTTTGAACCCGTTATTCAGGCAAAATTGCTTTCCATGAGCAGCCTACCTTTGCAAGGCAGTAAGAATTATATGGTCATGATGCATGTTGTCATCTTGTAACCTTTGAGTCCCTTTTGCCAAATTCAACCCAATTCAGTGGCATATAGGTGCAGTATAGCAGTGCCATGATAACAGGTGGGGACCAATAAACAAGACTCCATTGCTTGTGTAGAAACATGGGAGTAATTTAGGTAGGAAATGACCCCTGGAGACCACTTGGACAAAGCCCTTATCAAAATGGGCTACCTAGGCTTGCTCAGAACTTCCACAGTTCAAAACACAACATCTCTGTGAACTAATATTTCACAGCTTCTCTGAACAATCTATTCCAGTCTTGCACTACTGTCTCTGCAGAAACATTTTTCCGGTAAGGCAAAGGATGGTTGTGAACTTTTTAAACATTAAAAAATCTACAGTAGAAATGGGAGAGCCTTATTATGAATAAGCCTAGCATGGAAAAAAGTCTGAGTCAGTATGAGTCTGTTAGGCCCCTGAAGATGCAGTTGCACAAGTCTTCATAAATCAAGTGTTTTTAGACTTCTCACAGTAAAGCTTGTTTTTTTAAGGAATTTTAAAATTTAGCAGAAGTATTTGCCTACATTATAGAAGTCTTTCAGCAAGAACAACAAGAATTAATAATTTAAAATAAGACATAGAGAATGCAGGGCAGGAAGTATACCCCTAGTATCCTGCTAATGCATAGTAACTTAATGAGGACAGAGCATACCAGGTATCCACATGTTCCTCAGCACACAGTAAAAGAGGAGACACAGATCCTGCTGACACACTATGTATTCTCCTCATGCAGGCAGGCAAGAGCAGGCAGATAGAGATTTAGGCTGGAGAAAGCTTTGCCAAATGCCAGCACATTGCTGGGTTTTTGCATAGAGTTTTTTACCCTTTTCCTGAACTGCACGGGAGTTGGAAGGGGCTTTCCAAGTGGAACACAGCAGGATGTTTCTTCTTGCCCTGAATGCTTTCTGAGGCTCAAAATGCTGCATGTATATTGTGTTTTCTCCCCAGCTGGTGGGGCCAAGCTTATGCTGCAGTCACATCCTAAGTCTGTGCAGGCTGAGACCACAATTCCTATTCCCAAAATCCCCGAGCCACAGAATGGGTCAGGCCGGGAGGGACCGCAGTGGCTCATCTGACCCGACCTCCCTGCTCAGGCAGGGTCACCCCAGAGCACATGGCACAGGATTGTGTCCAGACAGTTCTTGAATATCTCCAGTGAGGGAGAATCTACAACCTCTCTGGGCAATCTGTTGCATTTTTGTCCTTTCAGCTTTGTCTTTGTGGAAATGAAAGCACAGTATGTGGCCTGGAAGTTGTGGGGGAAGGCAATTACCAGCTTGTTTTCCAATTTGGTGAGCTGGGACAGGCACAACTTCCACACAACTTGGATGTCACTCGTGTAACCCTGAGCATATACTTGCTTGCTCTGACAATAAGCAATGCCTATACATTTCACTGATCATTTATGCATTAATTAAATTATCTTTTCCAATTTTCATTGAAATACATATATCTATACACATAAAAAGAAGTAAAAATGGAGAGAGGGTATTTATGCAGCATGACAGGGATTCAGGGGTACAAAATGAAATACTGTAAAACTCATTGCTACATTGTAAAACAAGTGATCTTTTAATTAAAAAAAAAATCAGTTGCTTTATCTCTCTTCAGTACTATCTATACATGTTTCATATGCTAAATATAATTTTTAGCATATTATTGTATAATAACCTTAAAATAGATATTTGGTGGGGAAAATTTAATGTGATTGGGAAAAAAAATATTCCTTTTAGGATCATCTAGCCAGTGTGTGGCCTTACACATCCAGTTTTACACCACCAACAATTTTTTGCATGCAAGACTCACATTTGCAGATACACTGTATAAAGACTGACAAGTAATACTTTGTTTTTGCTTTTTAGCAACAAGTGCTTTCTTTATTGCCAAAGTGCATTTCAGAGAGTCACTTCAGAGAATGCAAATGAAATCACAGAGTAAATGTCTTTCATCTTACTTCATGTTGGAGGAAATGTGAGGTCTTTTTAGAAAATATTCTATTTTGGCATCATTTGAAAAGAAAGCTTTAATTAATAGTACGTTCAGTTTTCTGATGTTGAGTACTATTCAGAAATGTGGGCATCTGCAGCCAGCTAGCGGCCATTAAACATGCTCTCGCACTCTGTTGACAGGATTTTGCCTCAGTACAAAAACAAAAGCTTCAACAAAAGTCTCTCCAGCAGCAACAGAAAAGTGAAAGAGTAGAAGGAGCCTAGGAAAGCATGTTAATACATCAGATAATGTGCAGAAGGCAGAAAATGAAATTGTGAATCTGTATGTACATGGAGTGAAATGTTCATGTGAAATGGGAGCTGAGTGACTCATTTCTTGGTTTCCTGAACGAACAACAATTTTGTTCCAAAATAAATGTTACAGAGTTGTCATATGTGGGATGCAAAAGCAGAAAGCAAAATGAAAAACTGCAAAAATTCACCTCCTCTTGTAAGCCAACTAAAATTGCTGATACGTAATGGCATTTTTCTGAAACATAGTACTGAGGGGAAAAAAAATAGTGTACACTACTACATAACAGATAGTTCAATCCTTGCTGACCTTTTGCACCAGCCACTTTTGAAACAGGAGCATTAAGTACACTGTAAATCTTATCTGTAAGGTCCTTTTGTCCCTAAATTTGAAGTGACCCATGTAATCCATCAAAGAGTGAGAGTATTCTGAGCATCTGCTGCAGGCACTTCTACAGTTGCATAATCCTCAGGAACAGGATCTTGAAGGGAAGGGAAAAATCTCCAAGCTCTGCATTCAGAACTATGATTTCTAGTTGTTAGGTCTTCTAAGAAACAAAAAGATGAATGCAGTCCTGGAAATACACTTAACCTTGGTATCCCTGCTCGCCAGGTGTTTCACTCTGTTCCAGTGAAGCGCTTTATGCACCAGCCATGGCAAAACTCCCCTGCAGGTTCGACTGATCCTGCTAATGCTGATGCATTTGCACAGTGCAGTGCTGGCACACAGTTCCTAGGATGTTCCAGCAGAGATTCAGGAGCAGCCAGGGATGCATTCACAGGATAGCTGCTACGCCTGCCAACTAGTGGACAGATCAACAGTGAGCCCGTTGTTTGGCAGAATCCATGTTAGGGTACATTTTCTATATCTTCTTTCTGCACGTGCCTCAGGTTGATACACAGCTGGTTAAAATGGTCTTTTCTTTGTATTTTCTGTCTTGAAGTTTGCTGCCTGTTCCTTGCTACAACCCTTCTGTTGACTTTGATGGGTGAAAATACTTAATTATTTTAAAATCTGACCATTTCTTTAAGTGCCTGAAGGCAGATTTAGGACTGCAACTTGGAATAGTGATATACATTCCAGTATTTTAATTTTAAATTTATATAGCAAAAAATGGGCATGTCATGCAAGATCCAAGCTTAGAAATAAACTCAAGGCACTCTGATCTCCATAGCAATCATAAACAGTTACTCTAAAGCAGATCAGGTGTCATAACATCAGTCAGGATGACTGTGTCTATGGATGTCCTACAGTAAGTCTGTTCATGCCATCCATTCTTCCCAAAATACCTATTTGGAAGCATTACGGCAGGAACACAGGGGTCAGAAATGAGACTGGTTCCAGAAGGGCTGGTTTATCAGCAGGGCCAGTGATGATAAACTGGTCACTGACATACGTGTTGTGGACAGCATGCAGAATCACCCTCAGAACTCACAGGCTTTGCCAAACCTGCCATGACCTGCAAACATGACTGCAATGACCATGAAGGAGAATAAAGAGGCCTCCAAACATAGAAAATGTGAGTCTTTCTACTTGAACCCAAAGCTTCCTTCTTTTTGAGGCTGCCACAGCTTTTAACACACATGAAGTTAAAGAAAAAACCCACAAGGCTAAGTTTTTGTTGTGGCGAACATGAACAAAAAAGCAGGGGATACTGAAGAAGGCAAGAGATGTCTACAAAATGTACCACATGGAAGCCATCACCAAGAACAGTCACTTGCAGAGTGCAAATAATGGCAGTGAGAACAATTTGGAGAGAGCAATTCTATTAATTAAGAACACACAGCCCTGATTGTGTCCTGAAAGGCAGCTTAAAAACATGAATCTTGCAAAGTCCTTCTGTGGAGCAGAGGCTGCACCCATCCAACTCCCTGCAGTTCTGACAGTTCAGAGCACTGGGGAGCACAAGATTCTTTTGGCCTTTCTTCTCCACAGATAGAGTCCCTGCTGGCTGCTGGCATCTAGCACACACCTGCAGCATTCCAGGGAAAGGTTAAAAAAAATGTAGGAAGTACAGAGCAAATCCACCATGGCCAACAGTGATGAAATACTGATATAGCATCACACCTGTTTGGAATAGTTGAAGGATGTGGAAAAGGTGTTTAGGACAGTTTTATGAGCATGTCTGACTGTGTGAAAACTGAGAAAGTGGCCAGATAAGTACAGATGAGGTGACTTACTTGGAATGTGGGATGAGAAGTGGCTAGATGAGACTGCAACTGGCTACACTGGAAGCTGACCTACCTAACAAACACCAGATGATGACTTCTTGAGGATATTATTGCATCTCTTGGTAACTATCTACCATCTAATTTCCTAAAACATAGGCTAAAAGATCAGTGCTGGGGTTTTGTTATTCCTTTTTGGGAGGATGCATACGATGATGCCTTGCTGGGGATATTTCATTACCTATGGTGTGAGTACCAGGTCTCTGGTAATTTTTATTTCAGGTTGACGGGTAAAGTTGTTTGAAAAATGATCCAATTTGCCTCAAGTAAAAAAAAGATTCTTGGAGTAAGCATGAGAATTAGGTGTCTATGGCAGATGTCTTGTGCTTAATTTTGTCACTGCAAAAAAATTACTTCAGTTAATGCAGGACTATTTTTTTCTTTGTATCACATCTACTAATTTCTGCTTTCTCTCCTCTGGACAAAATATTGTCACTAAGCATATTGGATAATGTTTTTGCACTTTGGTTGCACAATAACTGGAGTTCATAAACTAATACTTATTTTCCTGGATCCATTCTAGGCAGCACTCCATTCAAATATGTAATGAATGCCCCTAGCCAAGGAAAGTGTCAGAAATCTCTTCCTGTGATCATACATTCATTTTTCTTGGACAGCTAACCCCTGAAGCCCTTATTTGAAGTCAACAGGAATTTTCCTTGGAAAAAAAAGAAAACAAAATTTGCCCAGAGCAATTCTGGTTTCTAACACAGCAAGTTTTCAAAAATCCAACAAGCAGCCCAATCTTTATTCAAGCAAAATGTTTTGTAACATCACAAGAGAACATAAAAGCCATGCAAAGAACAGCAATAAAAATAAGAAAACTGACTTATCACAAAGACAGTTATCTGCCACACGAATTAAAGCAAGCTAAGCGTGCTGATCCTGATAACACAGACAGCACAGTACCTTCTCATTAAATATTCTTTTAGTGAATTTGCTTGTGGCTGCAGGTGAAGACCGATTTCTCCAGGAATTCCAAATATTTGCAAAAGCTTGAGAGATAAACAGAAGAATTTGGGGAAGAGCATTGCCCTGACTACAAGGCTTTGTATAGCTGGGCGGTTTCGCTGCTGATCTGCATTTAGAGCAGATTAAAATTGCTTGCTTAGCAGAAAGAAACAGTGCCTTTAAACGACTTGCTTGGAGAAGTATAAAGCACTCTGGAATGGTCTCATCCTGATGGACAGAGGACCCTATACCCATACTCAGATGGAGACAGACCCCCAAAACACACACCCCATGTTTCTTTTCCTCTTGGAATTTCGGATAGAATTTCATTTAGATAAACTGAGATTTATGCCGATGTAAATTACACATGCAAATCTTCCATATGTCAAGACAGGAAAATTTACCACTTTTATTTTGTACTTTATATTTCTTTCTCCTGACTAAAGTAATTTTATCAACATAATACAGGCAGCGGGGCAACACTTCATAACCCAGATGTTTATTGACCTATGTGACCCTCCAAGTGTTTTCCTCCTGATTATTTGTGGTATGAACATAACAGACAGCATCTGAAGTAATGTGGGAAAATGGGCCTACAAAACCAGTCACTTTTGATTTTTGTTTCAGCTAATTTTGATTTCATTTGATTTTGTTTCCTCCAGGTAAGAAGTTAAGGTGATAAAAACCAAGAAAACAATTGAGCTGACTCTCAGAAAGTTTCTAATTTCCGCTGTCAAATGCTATAAGGCAGCTCTGAGGATGGGATTAAATGAGAAAAAGGTCAGTAACTTGATTCTACAAGAGAATTTATACAGCAAAATAGACACTATGTTTATTATTAACATTTTAGTACTATCTGTGAAGGGCACTACATTGTCGTAGTCATTAAAAATATTATATGAAAAATAATTATTCCAAACTGAAAAAATTGGAATGTTAATTGGAACAGTGCATCTGAAGTTAAAGCTATTATAGAAGAATTTAAGGTACGCTGGAGGTTAAAGATGTGTAAACAAACAGGTTAATGATTTGGAGAATATTTTGCTAAAAAGTAATTAACTATAACCAGATAATTTTATTTTTCTTTCTGGATGGCATCTGGATCCTTGAAGTTCCCTTATATTACATGACCCAAACAGAAAGCACAATGAAGAGAAAGGAATGATAGAAAAGAAAAGGGATGCTCAGTCTCACCTGCTTTTTCTAAACAAGCAGTATGCAGCCTTTGGCTAGGAGTTTCCCAGTTGTGAAAAGACCAGTTGTAGAAATCACTGTAGCACCCACTCCTCTTCCTCTGTCCTCAGGTATTTTAATGAGCCTTCAGCAGAAGACTATTGGCCATGCAGCTGATTTAATGAAACAATTTGGGTATGCCCCTCATTCTCATCATGTCAAGTCACCTGGATTCCAGGAACTGTCACTGATGCCTTGAGAGGCTGCCTAGAACAGAGGCTAGACAGTGTTAAAGGAATAAGTAGGTATTTATTGAAAGACCTTCAAAGGATACACCTTGGGCAATACAAGAGCCTGGCCAAGGCTACACCCAAGATGGATGATGGCTCACACATTTTCATGCTTTTATAAGTTTTGGCCCATTTACATCCTGGGGTTTCATGATTGAACTACTATCTTTCATTAAAGACAATAATAATGATTTGTTGTTCCATTATATATTTTGACTGCTAGTGGGATTTTCTGAGAAATGATTTTCCAGTTCACCATCAAAATATATTAGCAGGTTTGTCAAGCTGTCAGAGCAGAGACTGCCCGCTTTTAACCAGTAGCTCAGAGTCCTCACCCAAAATGTGCTGCTGGGTTTGGTGCCACGTGCTTCAAACAGCAAGGGAGAGCCATTCTGATGTGAGGGAGCACTTGAACAGGTTACACAAGGTGAAGCAGGAAAAACAGGGCAGTGCAGGAAGCAGCTCAAGCATGCTCAAGCAGCCCCAGAAGTGATGCTGAGGCAGGTGGTGCAAGGAGTCAGAAGACTGACACCAAGTAATGTTCATCTGCTTACAAATAGAGGACCTGAGTCAGTTACAGGGACCAACAGCACTGGCTCCCCCATCCTTATTTACTAAAACTTAGGTTTCAATTGTTATTCCGAACAGATAAGGCTTTAAACAGTGAAAAATCAACCTCTTTATCAATAGCTGTTCCTTATTTCATCCTCAGATTCTTCAGACATATTAGCAGTGTTTGAATCTTTGATACCTAAATCGGATAGAAAGAAGCTGCATTAAAAAAGCAACAATTTATCTCGGTTAATTTCCACAGATTGCAGTTACTAATGTTTCTTAAATAAAGCATTAGAGAACTTTGCCTGGGGTATGTTATCTATAAACCTTTTTTTCAGCCAATAAATCTAAGATTGAGAAAGCTTAGAGTGCATAAATAGAAGTAGTAGTTGGAAGTCTTATTTTAGCATTAATGTGTTTGAAATGAGACTCTAGATAACATGCGGAGGAGTATAAACAGAGAGCACTTCTGTGGCTGTGTGTACGTAAGAGCACGATGGCCTCTCGCAGCTCACAGCACACCCCAGCAGTGCAGTGGCCTCGTAACAGGGGTCTGAAAATGCCAGATTAACTCCAGAAAACTGATCTTAAAAAGAATTTAAGTAGCTATGGGGGAGGGGAAGTGTCTAGTGGACAATAACAAAGCCTACAGTGCTGCTTGGAGTTGGACGAAGCGTCAGGCAGCTCAGCAAGCATAACTTTACCTGCCAAAATCCAAATGGAAGAAGCAGTGTGCAAGAAAGAGAGGAACAATAATTGTATTCATATGGAAAATGAAAAACATTGCTGTGGTTCTTCGTGTAGAGAAAGCAACCTTTTCTTCTCTCTTTCATGTTTCAGTTTGATGTCAATTGTTTTGAACAACAAAAGAGAAAGGAATCAAAATTTGGACTGAAGCCCATTTACTGAAATATATGTGTAGGAAAGTACCAAAGATGCCATACGGGAAGGTTTGGACTGTGATTTAACAAAGCTGCAGTGACAGAAACTGAAAAGAATGAATGACAAGGAAAAAGCATATTTTGATTTCTTTCAAAATTTTATTACAATGCAGTGGGATTTAGATGTCTGTATGACATATACATTATATGACATATCTGAATGACAAACCTCCCCTTATTTATATTCTACTTGGGTATTTAGTTTAGAAAAAGAACACAAAATATTAGTGAATGGCGATATGCAAAATATATAAGCAAGTAATTAACTATTCATTTGTACAAGCTGGCATGGTAGTTATAAATTAAGTGTTTGTGGATTCCCATCTGTGTCTGTATTTATTACAAGCTTCCTGAACAGGGAATACAATATTTTGTCCAGCCTACAAGTGATCTATTGGGATGTTTGTCTTCATGTAACATCAGTGGATTGAACTCAGCTCTGATACAATTTCAGTCTTTTGTTCAAAAGAGCTGCTTCTGTTATATGAGGTCCGAACATGTGATACTCTTCTAAACTACCCTGAACTTTTCTCTTTGCCCTCTACTCTTTCCTTCATTACAGCAATATGCATGCAATGTTTAGTTTTATTCTTGATACAGTTTGCCTCAACTGTTTAGGTAAAAGCAATGTGAAGAGTTGTAAAAATATCAGGATTTAAAAAAAAAATTGTGGTAGTAAGACATAATTTAAACAGATGTATATATGGCAAAATGTTAGGGTGCCTTTTTCTCCTTTAGTGGGAGTCTCCTAAAGCAGATGAAAGAAAGCAACTTGCCTCAGGCCACATTTCTGATTTCCCGTTATTTTACTCAGTTTGCCCAGTTTCAGATGTTGAGTATGTACATTTATGGCATACTAGATTGGATACATCATTTATGAGCATTGTTTTAGTCCAATGCGTATATTCAACCCACATTTACACACTATCTTCATCACCAAGTCTGTCTCGCACACTTCAGGTTCAGAGGTTGCCAGAAGAAGACTCTTATGTGTTTCATTATAGCAGCTTAAATATATGCTTCATACCCATCCTTCTCTGAACAATGTCAAGAATTCCCATTATTTCTGTAAGCAGATGCACCTAATTTGCAAACAGTGGAAATCTCACGCTCTCTCTCCACCAGTGTCTGAGGATAGTGGCGGGTTTCAGTCCCGAAGCTCCTTCACGTGTAGAAAATGAAAATCACAACTGCATTTTTAAGACAAGACGCAGGGCACTCTTGTGGCCCACTACATCCACGATGTCCACAAAGTCAGCTTTAGTGACTGACTGCTGCCTGGTGATATGAGGAACACCGTGCCAAGTCACCTTGAGCACACCCTCGATGTCTGTCTCAATTTGTCTGACATGCTCCTTTTGTATACCCTAGGATCACTACTGTGTGAGCAGCAAAATGAACAGATTTCTAGCAGCAATTAGTCTTTTTGTGCATTGAACAAATGTGCTTTCTCTTTAAACAAGATTCTCTTTCCCACAACTTCAGAGGTAGTATGAGGTAGTATTTATTCCCCACAATGAAGAGGAACTATATTTAGGCTCACCACTAATACAGATTTTTACTTGCAGATGCCTCTTTTCATATTAATGCATTTAGCTTCATCTGTGTCCTCTCTCTAGGCATTATATTTTCTTTTTAATCAGCCATAAATTTCATTGCTAATAATCATGTTTTCTCCTGTAATTGCATGAAACATGCCAATAGCAACTACATTTGATTCATCTCTCATTTATATCTCTTTTACAAAATAAGAGTCTTCAACTGTCCTTGCATGATCCTTAGAGTGAAGACCATTTAAGAATCACCTACTCAACAGGCTAAACAGTAACTCAGTAAGAAGATATTATCTCATGTTTTACCATATTTTGACTTAACACTTACATCAAATTTTCAATAAACACCCACTTGGTATGTTCCTCATTCATGTTTATCATGGGCTTCACTTGTCACAGTAATTTATTTCCCTAGGATTCCAAACAGGCATACAAAACCAAAATAATGTAAAGTAAGTTGCATTTCACAGAAATGGATTCCTGGTGGTCCTTGTAATTATTCAACATGTCAGAATCTTTTAGTAAGAGAATAAAGTTAACCCTGTGCTGGTTAAATCTGTCTTCTTATTAAATTTATGCTCAGCAAAGCCCTTTCTAAACTGTGTTATTCAGGTTACAATTAATTTGGTATCTTCAGCGTGGCATCAGAGTCTTTTTAAAGTTTCTAGTGTCTTTCAGACTGTTTTTCTTACACAATCTTTATGCCTTTATTTACACTATTATTCATTGGTTCTTTGCTTGTGGTGGGAAGAGACCTCACCTTCTCCAATCTCCTAGCCTACTTCCCCCAAAGCAGGGACAACTAGAACAAGTCATTCAGGACAGTGTCCTGAGAATCTGCTTCTGGGAATCTTAAAATATAACAACTCTTAAACCTTTCTGGGAAACCCACTACTCTCACAGTAAAAAAAGATTTTCTTACATTCAAGGGAAGTTTCCTTTATTCCATCTTGTTCCATTGCCTCTTGTCATTTCATTAGGCACCACTGAGAAGACTTTGGCTCCATATTCTTTACTCCCAATCATCAGCTATTTATACACATTGATATGACATCCCTGAGCCTTCTTTTCTTAGGGCTAAACAGTCCCAGTTCTCTCAGTCTCTCTTTCCATGTCAGATGCTCCAATTCCTTAACTTGTTTTGCAGCACTTCACTGAATTCCTTAATCATTTTTGCAGGTTTCACTGCACTCACCCTTGTGTGTCCATGTCCCTCTGTACTGGGGAATCTGAGACTGGACACAGCACTCCAGATGTGCTCTCCCCGGTGCTCAGCAGAGCCGAATGATCAGCACTCCTGACCTGCTGACAGTGCTCTCAGTGCATCCCAGGATGATGCTGGCCCTCTCTGCTGCAGAAGCACTTTACTGGCTCACAATCATTTTGTCCACCAACACTCCCAGAATTTTCTCTGGAAAGTTGCTTCCCAGGCAGTCTGCCCCCAGGATGCACCAATGCATGGGTTATTCTTACCCTAGGTTAGGATATTGCATTTCCTTTGTTGAACTTCATTATGTTCCTGCTGGCCCAGCTCTCCAGACTCTCTAGGTCCTCCTGGTGCTATGTCCCTCATGACCTTTTCAAGATTCAATAATATAAATTATTAAATAATACAAAGAACCAGCCTTGCAATGACATGGGGTCTCTGAGTCCTTGTGTTGAGTCTATTGGGCAGCCCTTTTTCTGGCCTACTGGTTGCTGATCCATCCATACACATAATTCTGGGTTTGCAGCTTGTTTTCTCCTGCTGAGGTGTCTTTGCAGCTTCAATCCGAGTTTGTAGGCTTTATTTTTCTGTTCTTTTGATTATTTTGTTAGAAACATGAACTACAGTAAAAGACAAAAGTTTACTATTCAATATCATGTTCTTCACCACTAGGTGGTCAGTCACTCCTCCTGACGCTAATTAATAATGGTGTCAGGATTTAATTCATTGCCTTTGTTCCTGCACTTGATACAAGTATAAAGTAATATTAATATGAAATTATGTGCCAGGAGTGTTATTTATGGCAATGTTAACTTGACCATATGGTAGGATATAGGGCTGAGGATGTGTCAACTTTCTATTTAATCAGGAACTTCTTAGACCATGAATGGTACTTTGATCACCTATAAAAGAATCACTGCTTTGGCATGATAGTGTCACTACAGTATCTTCTGCCTGGAAGCTTTTATTACAAGTATTTATACTCAGCAGCATCAACTTTTATTTCAAAATGTTTAAAAACATGAACATACTATGACCAGGACTAATGTAGTGCATTGTATCTGCAGGGTGCTGAAAAAAAAAAAAGGCAAAAAAATGCTGGATAGAAATAGAATGCAGCTAAGTAGAGAACTAAATACATGACAGTATTGGTGGACACAAGCTTTACAGGAATTGTACCTTGTCAAACAGACATAGGCCAATTTTGCTGCAACTTTCATCATAAACTAAATAACTACACCTGTAATTATTCTTCCAGCAGTCAAAATTTGAAAGATGTCATCATTTTGTTTGTCTCTCTCAGTGACTTCAAGAAATAAATATATGGTCTGTTCATTGCAGAGAATTAATGAGCAAAATGTAAGAAAATATCAGTTTGAAGCCATAAGGGTTTGACACACCAAGAAGGTACCATGGGGTAATGAATTGCGGTGTGTCAGCTCTTGCGAGGTAACATATCCCTCCTCTCCTGCTATTATCTTAGGTGGTTTTTCTCTCAATTAAAGGACAGGCTGCTTCACTTTTACTTGAAGTAAGAGAAAGCACACAGAGAATTCAACATGGCAATTTCCTATGTCCCAATAATTTGTTCACACTCCCTATGTACCTGTAACAGAGTTCAAATGCAAAGGTGCTACTAGGATTACCTAATTAACATCCTGCAGAGCATTAGACAGCAAGTTTCATTCATTTACAAAGACAGCAATTTCCAGAGTGATCTCAACAATTTTTTGTAATCTAGATTACATATCTAGAAAGACATTACACCATCAAGCACATCACTTAAAGACAATTAATTTGAAACCTCTCCTAACGTGTCATTCACTGTACATTAAAAACTTGAGTATTTTTGCTGAACTGAACCTCCAAACTGCAGGACATGAAGAATAACAACATTTTCTGATAAATGATTTCAAAGGTTAGTTCATTTGCTTTCTAGTTTGAGTGCATCTGGTATTGTCTTCCAGGTGCAATCCACCCTAATCCTGCTCCTAAATGAACACTAAACGGGATTGACATAACCAGACAGATCAAGAACTCATCAAGCCCCATGTCAACACGGTTGCTTAGGGGCACACCATCAGAAACTGATCAAGGGTAGGGCAATGTTTCATAGGAATAGCCTCCATATTTTCAGGTACATCCGACATCAGAGCCTCCTGTGGGCTGGTTCAGTTGAGCCCTCAAGGGACCCATCCTTCCCAGGTGTGTCCAGTCCTTTTTAACTTGTCCTTTTCTTTAACTTCCTCATCCTTCCTGGCAAATGCTCAGTTATTGCTGTGGCTGATAAAGGAAGCTCCAGAGCTGTGGAGCTGGCGTACTCACCACACAGCCCAGTAAATCAGCAGGATGGCACTGACACAAACAGGGAAAGCTCTACCACCATCCAGCTCCAGCGCTTAGTTAGGACTGGGCTAAGTTACAGCAAAGCAAATACGACAACAATAGACAAAAGGTCATGTAATAGCTTCCAAAAATGCAAAATTTTGGCACTTCGGATAAGCGAAGCTGATAAGCGATGCTTTCTCTAACTTAGAGACAAGTAAAATCAAAAGGGCGGTAGAAACGGGCTTTTCAGCAGCCTAACTGGAAGGAGCAAGTAGAGGGCCCCTTTGGGGAGTGGTAACTAAGTAACTAACTAAAGAGGTTGCAATTCAAGAAGATGAGAGAGATGGAGGTCCCTGGAGTGCTGTGAGACTGATTACCAATGCATACATATGAGGCGAGTAAAAACCCAGAAGAAAGCAAGAGATGTCAAGGGCATACCTCTGTGAGCAAGACATGCAGAGCTGTTTGGGGAAAAATTTCTAGAAAGCCGTGCAGATTTTGATTTTTGAACAAAGACGCTGTCTCATAGCGCTTATTTTGAGTATTTCCTAGAAAACAGGATGCTGCATACATTCCTGTAAACTACCCTGATTGTCACCATTGGGCTTTTCTCCATTTCTCTTGCTAATGAGGACAGGCTCTTAATATTGGCTAACCACTGCTACCGAAGGCAATGAATTTCTTCTTTACGTCCAAAACTGAGAAACTTACTTTCCAAGCATTTATAGAACAGCAATCTCAGTAATATTTGCATGTTTTGCAGCACAATATAACAGATTTTTTTTTGTCATGAGGTTCCAAAGTGTGATGTAATACATAAGATTTATTTATATGGAGATGTTAAACCCTGAAGGTTCACTGAGTTTTATTAAAAAGAAAACCATGATTCAGTTTTCCCAGTGCACTGTTTAAAAATCAATGATACAACTACATGTGTAAAGTGATAAAAGATCATGATACTATGACTATATATTAATAGTTTCATCTGATAAAACAGTTTCCTTTTGTAATAAATTCATTTTATGCCTTTTAAGAAAGTGTCATACTAACTACTGTCAGGAAAAATTGCCCCTGGTCTGGATACCTTTGGGCATTTTACCCAAATGGCTTGATCTGAAAAATGAGTTATCTGATTAGCTTTTCCCCAAAGACAATTTTCTTAGGAAAGAAACAACCATGCTGTGTCTGAGACAGATGTGGAAAAAGTACTCACCCTCTTTCCAGAGAAAATAAAGATTGTTTTAGCCCATCTTGCCTACTTCCTTTCAGGAATGAAACTAAAATTATTGTTTTAAGATGAAAACCAGCCAGTTTCAAGGAGGTAGTGTTATATTTGTATTTATACCAATCAAAACTGATGTGGAAATGCCAAAAAGCTTTTTTTTTTCGAGTGCCTTTTGTGTTAACACTAAGTCCAGGGTTCTACCACATGAACAGAACAGTACCATTTGAAATGTGGTTGTCTTTTTTTTTGCACTTCATTACTTCAGCTGAAATACAAGTCCAAAATAACACCCCTCCAACCATCAGAATCCTGGCTCTAAATTCCCATATTAAATTTAATTATGGTCATTTCCCAGGTATTTGTTATTCTGCCAGCATTGTCCCTTTGCTGAACAGCCATTTTCTTCACTCATATTTTTCTCCTCCTTATAGATGCATGGTTCAGGAGGTAAAACATCAGTACTGGGGTAGACTCCATCAGTGCCTGTGCTTCCCATCAGTTTTAGTTACTATTTTTCTTTAATGATCATGACACAAGCAGCATGAAATATGTTGATGTCACATATTTGGGAGGATCAAGAATGAAAAGCAGGACTAGGACGTCACTGAATCATTGAATCATAGAATCACAGAATAGACTGGGTTGGAAGGGACCTCAAAGATCATCTAGTTTCAACTCCACTGCAGTGGAAAAACACTCATCAATGAAATGCCAACAGCCTAAAACGCAAGATGCTCTGCTTAAAGTTCAAAGGCAGAATTTTTTGCTCTGAGAACTTTTACTCTTTGTACTTACGTCTGAAAACATGATTTTGCACATATTTACCATACGTGAACCAACAGGCAAAGGGAGCCTGGGAACACATGGGGAAAGGCAGAGATATTGAGTGTCAGTGTATTCCATAGTGGAACTCAAATGTTTCAAATCTGACAGAGTGCAGAGAAGGACTGGGACATAACAAAGCACACATTTTGTGAGGCATTTGGTTGTGAACCTCAATCTCTGTTTTATTTTGTAATTCCCCATGCAATAACGGTATTACATCAAGGTATTAAATACTTTAAATCTGCTGAAAAAGAACGGAAGGAGGTTAGATGAGATGTTGTGATCTAAATTTAGCTCTTCTCACCACTACAGCGCTTCTATTTTACTAATTTTTTCTTCTCCCCCTGTACCTTTGCCAAGTGTGGAAATTAACATGAATCTCCATGTCAGTCTTTCCCTGCTGTGCAAGCAATTTCTAAACATCAGGTTGAACTGCATAAGCAATGCAACCTTGTGCTGCAGCCAGGCTGCTTCCAAAATGTGAAGTAATTTATGTACAGCTGCGCTACATTTTAAGCATTGCTGTAAATATGAGAACAGCTTAGAGCTTGTATTTAAAGCTCCTCTTAGTTGGGCAGAAGAACAGCACTCCAACACTTAAGTGGTGTCCATTTTCAGATTCCTCATAAAAATTCTCAGTGACTCAGAACCCTTGTAACCAAAACATTCTTCCAAAACCAGCCCTTAGAATCTATTTTATTTTTGTTGTTTGTGGTGGGGACATTCCATACCCCACCATACCACACCACACCATACCGTACCATGTCATGCTCAGCACATAAAGTGGGGGTAAGAAGAAAGGAGGGGGATTTTCACAGTGATGCTTTCACCATTACTTGTGATGGAGTCCTGCATTCCTGGGAGTGGCTGAACACCTGCCTGCCCATGGGAAGTGGTGAATTAATCCTTTGTGCTGCTTTGCTTGCATGCATGGCTTTTGCTTTATTTGCTCTATTTTTTAAACCTTCATCTCTACCCACAAGTTTTCCTCACTTTTGCCCTTCTAATTCTCTTCCCACACTCTTCCACTGGGGAGTAGAGTGAGCGGGTGCCTGGGTTAAACCATGAGAGCTGTACTGGGAAAAGCACAGCCAGCAAGTCAAATGAAGTGGGTTTTTCTCCTTTATGTTGTAATAAGGAGGCCATGGCTGATGTTCAGTTTAGGGCTTTTCAATAAAACAAGGATATGGACATGCCAGAATGAACCCAGTGGAGGGCCACCAAGATGACTAGGAGGTGGGAACACCTCCCACCAAGGAGGTGATGGAGCCCTGTTTGCTCAGCCTGCACAAAGGAAGTTTAATGGGGGCTATTCTGCTGTTACACCATCACAGGGGAAGTTTCTTCTTGATATGCCATAAAAAAAAGGAACAAGGCAATGGTCCTAAATGGCAACAAGAGAAATTTCTATCGAAACTTATAAAAAATGTTTTCACCAGGAGAGCGGTCAAACACTGAACCAAGCTGCTCATTAAAGTTGTGGAATCTCCATCTTGGAAGCTGTTCCAAACTTGACTGGACAAGCTACAGGCGTAGCTCTTCACAGAGATTAGGAGAAAATGTTTTGGTTTGGTGAAGAAGAAAATATGGTGTGAGCAAACAGTGGCCTGCAACTACCTCAAGGGGCAATACTGCAGTGACAAATTTTTCATGGTAGCTGCAGGCAGTTTGCAAGACACAATAGCAGCAATGTGCAGTGAGAGAAGTTCCAGTGGGACGTTACAAAAAATGTCTTTGCTAAGTGTGGTACAGCACCAGGACAGAGTCATTGACTTCATCTTTGGAGATTTTCAAGACTGAGCTAGACAAAACTACTGCTGTTCATCTGTTGAAAAATCCTCATTCAACTAACTATGCAGGTAGACTGGATGATCTTCAGAAGTCCCTCCAACCTCCAATAAGTTTATATTTGTATAATTCACAGTCTCCTACATTACATTGTTATCTCTCCTGTTCTGCTCTCTGGCTATCTCTATTTTCCCACATTCCTAGAGGCAACTCCTGTTCTTTCCAGAAAATAAGTCTTCTATTTCTGTCTGTTCCTTGCCCACGCTTTTCAGTGATTTACACCTGTTTTTTTGGCTCATCTCCTCCTCCTCTAGTGACCTCTTCCTTCATTTTGACCTATGAAACATGGGTTTTTGGGTCATACAACCCATTCATACATCTCTCCTCTATGTCATCTCGTCTAATAGGTGTCTGTAAATTTCAAATGTCTGCACAGCTTCCTCTCTCCCTTCCTGTGCCCTCTATTTTCATATCACTCTTTCACCAATCCTCCAGCTGCAGTGCTAATCCTCAGCTCTTTTCTTCTGTCTGGCAGCACTTCATCAGTAGGTAATTTCCATCAGGTACATTTTCACGATTAGAAAGTATCCTACAGCTTCTGCATCAAGTCCTTTTCATGCCTGTTTCATTTTTAGTCAGATTTTATGCATTAAAGAAACTCTATTCCTCTGTCCCTTGCCTGGTTTTAATAGACACTGGAGGTTTCTTTGGATGTGTCGTATTGAGTCAACAACAATCTGTGCGGAATGAAAATGTACAGTAACTTATGAGAACTATGAAGTTTGTAAAAGACAATTTTGCCTGACCTTTTAGAGACACGTGGCGTATAAATTAGTTCTGTGAGTAAGAGATCAATTCAGATCAAATTTCCCTAAATTTAAAAAGAAAATTTTGTATTTCCATCATCTCACCCTATAAAAAGATTTTTTTTAAACCCTCTTTTATGTCTTTGCTTTTATAGTCCCTGGACTTTCCTCAACATTGGCTACTTCCACTGTTAAATCTCTGCAGCTAACTGTCCATCAGCTGTGATTAAAAGCAGAAAGCTGCAGCTGGCTCAGATGCTCGCTGTCTGTGTCACTCAGCTCCCCTGGAGAAGACTGTAAACTACAAACTGCAGCAAACCACAGATCCCACACACTCTAACCCAGCCAACCAGCACCAACCACTGCAACCTTCCCTTGCATTTGAAATTAAGTGGGAATCTGAGAGAACAATCCATAACTTTTTGGAATTTGTTGAAGTTCCCTAGACGGAGCAGATGCCACGGGACCAAGTAGCAACAACGGATACAGCTGGTTTGAGATGTGGTGACACAAGAGTAAGTGGCACAAATTTCTAATGCTGCAAACTTGTCTCTGTGTCATGATTTCCATATGATTTTCTTTAACATACCAGTTCCTAGAATCAGAAGACTACCAGAAAACACCAAACTTCACGGGTTTGGCACACTGAGGACACTGACTGCAGTCTTCTGCTCCTGATGTTCATTAAACAATTCCATTTACCTTGAGTCACTCCCAGTCCTAAAGATCTATTTATTGAACTGCTTTGCTCATGAAAACTTGCAACCACAATACTTTATTTATGCATGTTTATGCAATAAAGTAACACAGAAAAAGTTCATGCAACACATTGTCTCAAGCCACGCTTATGGGTGTTTATTTTAGAATAAGTGCTTTGATGACAATTCAGATCTAGACAAAGCATCTAAAACTTGACTCTTCTAACCATCATTCCTGGTTTTGTTTGCTACATATTTTTATATCCTTTTCCACTACCTTTATATCAATAGTCTCACAATACTTTGGAATAGAACAAGAATATCCTGTCACAGCACAGACACTATGCTGTTTGTAGAAGAAGGAAGGATTTAAATGCATTAGTGATGCTGAAACAAAGAAAAAGGAAAGAGTTTTAAGATCACATTCTTTCAATTGATGGTAAGAAAGAGCACAGCAGAAGAATAATGATTTTACTGCTTGCTTATTTAGCTTTATTTTTTCTTTTATAATGAAAATGCTTGTATTAATTCAAATTTGCTACATCCTTTCTGTTAGTATATGCAACCCTGGATAAACAAGGACACCATCTAATATTGCAGATCTGTTCTATCAGCTGGATACCAGAAACCCTTCTAGGAGTATGCTGTAGTATAAGCTGCTGTTTTCTTTGTGTTCTGATTTCTTTCTGTTGCCTCACCACAGTTTTACTTGCTTATTTTCTGAAAATCCTTGTCTTTGAAATATGCAGACATAACTTCATCACAAAAAAGACAGATAATATACTGACCATAGCATTCTCAGAGTGATCCTCTAAGGGCCTTGCTCCTTTACCATCATGATTTGAAAAATCTCCCATAAAGTACAAAGAGACTCATGAAGGGCATTAGGGCTGTGACAGAAGATTTTGTCTGACCTTTCGTGGAATGAGGGGATTTAATTAGTTTTGTAAATAATGAACAACTCTGATAAAGATACTTCAATAAATAAATAACTTGTAGAAAAAGGAAGCCATTTTTTTCAGGTTAAAGCTGAATTTTTCATGTGTTCTTTTTGCTGAGTTGATTTTCTTTTTCAAGAGAAAAGACTATGTGACGGGGTAAAAACCTCAAATTTTTTTCTCTCATACAAGATTTGCAATCAAAGGACTGAAAGAATTGGTAAAATCAGTTAAATTCAATGCAAAGGCTAAATCATTATTTCTCATGTGTTGTGTGCTTACAAGTACATTTTTAAATTCAGAGTGGTTTATTTACTCGTTCTTAGCTAATGCACAAGAAGTTTAGTGGGCAGTAGGTGACACCTTGAGAGTCTACCTAGAACAGAGGCTAGACAGTGTTAAAGGAATAAAGTAGGTATTTATCAAAAAGGCCTCCAAAGAACACCTTGGGCAGTACAAGAACCCAGCCAAGGCTACATCCAAGATTGACAATGGATCACAAGCTTTCACACTTTTATAAGTTTTGGTCCAGTTACATATTTGGGTTAATTGTCCTATTACAGCTTCAGGTTATGAAGTCCCATCCTCCCAGTTTGCTCTCCTCAATTTGCTGTTGTTTATACCTTTTGGGCCTGAGGCTGCAACGTTGTCCTTGGTTCTCAGGCTGGAAAAGGATTGTTTTGTCTAACTGAACTGTGAGGAGAACTTGCTAACACTTTTTATGACATTCAGAGTCATATACTAATGCAGTACAGAATCTGGAAAACATGAAAGCTAACACTTAAGGCATCATAGGAAGAAGGAATTAGAAGACTTAAAAATGGGATCCTGAACAGATTAAGACAGTTCAAATAGGTAATCTGTTCACATCTAACCATTGCTTTACTTTTTTTGTATCAAGTTAATCTAGAACATAGCTATAATTTTACTCAATTACTACATAATAAGCACAGTTAATTGCACAAGAAAATGAACCAGTGTTTTGCAAAACCTGAAAGTCTTTTAAAGGCATCTGTTTTCTGGGATGATAGTTTTAAAATTACAGTATCTTCTAAATAAGTAAGTGTTATAAAAGAAAACAATAGGTGTTGGAGAGAGAAGACTCTGCACAGAAGACTGCTTTTATATATCCAGAATCCCACAAAGCATTTCAAATTAATTTGTCTACTCCTAAATTTGCCCCAAAGGCAACAAAATTAATTCTAAAACCCGTAGATATCTTCAAGCTATTTTATATTTCTATGAGACATTAAAAGGTTTGCTACACTAACAAGATAAATACTACAACACCAAAAATCTAGAACCAAACTATAATTTGTATTTCTCAAAAGTAAAAAGGTCCACAACAAAGCAGGCATTTGAGCCAAGATTTAATTTTTAATATTTCCCCACCAATAATCACCAGTCTTTATCATCTCTGAAGAGTTGCAAAGAATGTGTGGAATACACCTTTGAACCTAAGGCTATGTCTATGCCTGTGAATTAAACAGTACCTGTGACTGTTCCCAGACACTGGAATATGACTGGTCTGGAATTATTAGAGCAGTCCCCAACATGCTTTTGGCCTGTACCAACTAGCTGTCTCCCAAGCAATCCCCAGGCATGGAATTACAACATCCCACAGACCATTAGCACCAAAGGATTTGCATCCAGCCAGCCTGCTCTGGAGGCTGGCTGTGTTTGTTTACTGGTGTACTTGTGAGTCAGTCCATGCCAGCTGGCTTCTGGGCCTGGGAATATTCTTGGGAATGGGGTTATTTGCTGGTATAGACATATTTCTCACCCTTTCTCAGTAGTGCTCAGGGCAAATAGGATGCTTAAGGAAGGTAAAGACCAAGTCAATAAAGTTTCATTCAGATAGAATAACTTTTGACAACCAAATCCATATGGATGAAGGTTTTTTTGTTTGGTTTTTTTTTTTTTTTTTAACAAGCCACCTTCACCTTTTATTTTAAACCCACTGCAACAGATGCAACATAGAATTCCACTAAATTCAGAAACCGTTTGAAATGTGCCTTGTTTTTCCTGTGAATTGGTTAATCCCATGCAGTATGTCAGGCTGGAGTTACATTTAAAGGTAGAATACGCCAATATCCAATGCTACCAGTAACCAGAGATGAGTGCCCACCACCTCAAGTCCTGGAAGCCAAGAGAGCAGAGCATGAATTTGTGCTTTTGTAGAGTTCCTCTCTTGTTTTGGACAAATTGTTGACAGCCCAGTCCATAATGTCTAACCTGTAAAGCTACAGGATTATGCTTCCTCTCTGCCAATTTAAATCCTTTTAAGCAGACCACCAGTTACCCTAATGGTAAAGGCAGCCCCAAAGAGAGGATGATTTTAAATTCTTCCAGCTGAAGCGAGACAAATTCCAAAGGCTAGAGGTTCCCATTCACAGGCTAAATGCTCTAGCCATTGGGATAGCTGGTACAGTACAACCAAAGTTTACTTCACTTCCTTCCTACTTTTAAGTACTTACTTTCAGAGGAAATCTAGATTCTTACCTTGTAGTCTTAGTATGGACATGCAAGTCTCAAATAGAAGGAGTTTTCAGACTAACCTTTTACTGGTACCTTTGAGATAATATCAAATGACTCCTCAGAACATGTTTCTAGGTTATCTGAACTTTGTCTAATCCCCAAAATCTGGGCTTTGGATTCTACTCTTGAGTCCAAATCTCATAAAATTTAGTTGTGCTGTGCTGAAATTATGGACACCTAATTACTGTAATAGCTCTGGCTTTTAAATCACTGCTGCATTAACACTGCCTTGTCACTTGGGGCCAGAGGCAAAATTCTCTGGGGAGTGCCTGTAGGTTGACCATCACTTTGCTTCTAATCTGCAAAATCAAAAATCCTCTCCAAAAAATAAATCTGAGGCAGAGGGCAGGACTGGCTCACAGTCCTGAGCTCCTCCAGGCCACACAGACACAGCTTCAGCCAATTTGGTTCTTTGAATTCAAACACAGATTTCAGAGTCAGTAGAAACACAGTGTGGCCTTAACTCCCCATGTGTAATATGAGGAGGAGCAGAGTTTTTCTACCTTACAGCAATCAGACAGATAATACATTCCCATTCTGGAGTCACTCAGGCAGTACACCACAGGAGCCATACAAAACACGCAGCCAAAAGGATGGAAAGTTTTTGGGGGTGTAGAGGAGGCCAAATGTTTGGAGGTAGCCAAGGATCACTGATTCTCAAGACAGACTCACACTGTTCTATATCCTAGTGAAAGCTTCTCTCAGTGCACTGACTGAGTACAGGTGAAGGACAAGGCACTTGCAGCTCTGTGACACAGGAGCAGAGTGTGGTAGGTTCCAGCCAAAGAAGGCAGCCAGGGGAATTCTCAGCTAGGAGAACCTGGCTGCCTTCCAGCCTTGCTCATTTGTATATATATATATATATAGACATATACACACATACACGCACACATATATACATATATCAGAACTTCTGAAAGAATCATTGTCTTAAATAATTCTGTCTTCTAGATTGGCTGAGTATTTTGTCTCATATCTAGTCAAAGAATAAAGCTACAGATGCCTCATCTGTAAGTACCCTCAGCTTTCACACAGACCACGCTGTTAAACAATCATGTTGACAGAAATTTCTATACCTCTCTTCTCAGAAAAAAAATTAGGTCTAAATATCCCAACAGTGCAGTAATTGGAATATCTGTACTGGAGAAGAAATATAGGTAGGCACTCCAAAGATCTTAAAAAATACAAAATATCTTTTCACATCTAGCGCAGATGTGGGTGAGCAAAGGTATTGGCTAAAGGCAGAAGAGAAGAAGGAATACCTAAATGGATTTCATGATAAAAGTGTTAATTTCTTTCACCTTAACCCCCCCACTTTACTAGATTCCAGGTAATTCTAATGTAATTCCTTTCATTAACATCTTAGAGCTTGTTCAGCCAGCTCTGCCGACAATTGATTCTTATTACTACATGCCTCAGTGACTTTCTAATCTAGGTTTTGAGAGTTTTCTCCTACTGACTATACCATTCTTGAAATCTCTTCAAAATTGTATTTTGTTTGTCTTTTCATAGTTTAGTCTGTCTTTTCAATCAACCTTGTAACTTATTTATCACATTCTTCTAGAAAACAAATTCAATAGATATCATATAACAGCAAATATTATGGTTGGTGCTTTCAGAGGTGTGATTTCAAGGTTTTTATTATGATGCTGCTGCTAGTGAAATCTGTTGAAAAGACAAAAAATAGCCTGAGTATGATATGGTAACTATTTGAGATGTGAAAGAACAATATTTGGAAAGCACTTTTGAATAATAAAAGAGCTTTTAAGATCCACAACTGAGAGTATTATGTGATGGTGCTGAAACTTCTTAATCAGATTGGTTTCATCCTTAATTAGAAAGGCAGAGTTCACACTGACACCTGCTGTTAAGATTGCCTAACTTTTTCCATCCTAAGACCATTTTCAGCTTGATTGTGTGGGCTGATATTTTCTGGAGTAAGTGCCATCTTCAGAATTAAATCAAAGGATCAAAAGAGAGTCAGTGTTTCAGATGAATTTTTGATTTTCAAGAATTACGTGGGGGATAACAGCTTGCTTACTTCATACGGACTCTCAGTTATTTCACTTTTAAAAATCAGTTCCCTACATCTTTTGAAAAAAGAACTTGAAAATCAGTACTTTCACTCACTGAAGTTCCCTAGAGAGGCATTCACACTTTGCCAAGCTACAAGCCTCAAAAAAACTGGACCATACACACTGACTTAAGTAGAAAAGTATTACAATTCTGTATCCAATGTCTTTGAAGATTCTACTTTCTTTTGCCTCTGACAAATCACCAGGAGTGAAAAAAGACAGCTAGGGAACTCAAACACTGACAAAGTATGCAGGAGGATGAGAACAGAGGTGTTGCAATGAGATAGAAGAATAGACAAGTTTGTAGGATATGCAATATCAGTGAAAAGTACAAATATTAACAAGAAAAAGGAGAAAGGAACAAGAGGAAAAGGATAGAAAGCATCAAGCATTTTAATGATGAAGCATTAAATCACAACTCTAATGTCCTGACACTTCTCTGATCTTTAAAAACTGCTGCAATTTTCCATTTCCTTTTACTTATGTGTCCACAAAAAAGATAACATATTTTTGTTGCTTCCTTGGTACTAAAATAATGAGGAAGTTCAGTGCCAATGACCTAGGTAGCCCAGGAGATAACTCATATGGAAGATGAGCCTGCATTTATTCTAACCTTCCCCACAGAAAGTCAGCATCAGGCTTCTGTGAATGTGACTGCATACCTGGAAACTGAGTCTAGACATACGCTATTACAAAATCATTTGTTCTTCTCATAGCAGTGATATTACTCCATTAATGCTACATAGGAAATATTCTCAATAAAATAAATGTTGTTTGAAATTACTGGCACCCCTAAAATTGCAATTCTGACTTCTCATCTGCTAAGACCTACATACGAAATTACTGTTTGTTTTTTTAATTGGGATGATTTTACACCTTCTTCTCTTCATCACCTCTGAAGAGAATTTGGAATCAGAAAACTTGGGGGTTTGACTCTGAATTTGCCCCTAGTTTTCTAAATTCAGTAAACCCACCGGCCTTTGCTGTTAAAACATCTATAAAATAAATATGAGTGACCTATGAGCAAAATACATTGGCGACTACATTTTGGCCCAGGTCAGCAGATGTTGAATGTAGCAAAGATTACAATTTACAAGGACAATCCTCGATGTCCATTTAAGCCTTCCTTCTCCTGTACTGATGACTCACACGACCCCAACACATCATGGTCATCTGCCACCTAACTAACACTTCATGAACTAGAACACCAGCAGTGATTTTAACAACAGCTCACCATAATTTAGCCACTACTGGTGTATATTAGACCAGCATTCATGAACTGGTTAGAAATTACCCGGTTGCCTCACCCCTATGGGTTTTTAAGATGGAAAATAAATTAGTTCCATTTTATTATTTAAATAATGAAGAATATTAAAATAAAGCCTTGTTATGATGCTGACTGACTCATGTATTTTTGAACTGGTATATTCTTCAAATACTGATAAAGATTATAGAGAGAAATTAATTGAAAAAGCTGTCCTCCTGATTTAAATTGGAAAGTTTGGGGGTTTGTTTAGTTTAGAGTCCCAGGTCATCTGAAAGCTTCATGAGGAGCTGGACTCTGAAATACACTAAAAGATATGTGCTTATCATTTGCATTTCAACAAAACAGTTACATGAGTTAAAACACACAATAGCTGAAAAATCGCAAATATAAGTATCAAACTAACTGTATTTAATTAAAAAACAAATTCTTCAGTATTTAGTGCTGTGTTGTGGTCATACACCTTGTATGTCTCTGTGCACTAAATGGCTAAGCAGCATTCACCATGTCTTTGGATGCCCTCAATGTACTATCAGGAAGTAATCTGCTTACTATTTTATTATCTCTATTTCCTTGCTTTCATGGTTTTTCCCCTCTGACTTTTCCTTCAACTCTTTCTTTTTTTTTAAACTGTGGTTATAATTATTTGTTGCCCCTAATAATTTAGTTTCTTCCTGGTTCCTTTTCCCATTGTTTTCCCCGTGTCATTTCCCCAAGAATATCTCCTTTCAACAGTTGTAGCTTAAGTGATTTCTAACATGGAAGGTAATCTATGTCTCTGACTGTTCTTGTTGAACTTGACTAAATATTCTTTGGTCCTTTGTATTTTTTGAGATGGTAGGGAGGGAAAAGACCAGAACTGCACCACGAATTACAGATAGGGCAAAACCACAGATTTACATTGTGGCAGAGCATTAGGTTTTCTTCTGTTCTTCATTCTTCTCCTAACAGTTCTTGATATTTGATTTATTCTTTTGAACACTACTGAACACTGATGTTTCTGGGTGACTATTGATCATAACTCCAAACTCTCATTCCAGGCAGCTCATGGAAGTGAAATTAGTATTTCTTTTCATCACTGAACATTTATCTACGCAGAATTTCAGCTGTCGTTTTATTGCTCAGTCACCAAGTTTTACTACTCTGAATAAATTGAGAATCATCAAACTTGATTACCTCAGTGCTAACATGCTTTTTAAAGTAATTTATAAGCAGGTTGAATAGCAAAGGCTCTAGCATAGATCATACAGAACCTCAACTGTCACTATCTTCTACTGTGAAAATTGACCATTGACTCCTGTCTTCTAAGCATTTAACCATACAAGGGTCTTCCCTCTCAAGACATGGTGCTAAGTTTCCCTAAAAGCTTCTAGTAAGACATTTCTCAAAAGCCTTTTGGAAAAACCAAGTAAGCCACATCAACGACATCAGAATTATCCACATAACTGTTGACAGAAAGGCCAGACAAACCATCATTTTATCAAGATATGAAGTAACTCTGTTCTTTATAGCGATTTTGCATGGTAGCGATATCACACTTTAAAAAATACTTAAGAACTTTGAACTTCCACAGGGCTCTTCTTAAAAGTTTTTAAAAGTTGCCTTCAGATTTTCCGTTGTCCTTGGGTCCCAAGGCAGCTTTGAGAAAGTTACCACTGTCGTGTTTTAGGAGAATATTGTCATGTTCAATTCTTCCAGGCTTGAATTCCTCCTGAACGCTATCATGAACAAACAACACCTTGTCCTGGCAACGTGTTGCTCTCTGTGTGCTCTGTTTGCTCCATGGGTGGCCTGTAGCCACTTCCTTTCCACATGGGTCCTCGGATAAGTCTCTCATAAAGACAGCTTTACATCAGAATCGGCCCTGTTTCTTGTGCAGTGAGTGTTGATGAAAATAATTAATGTAACTCCTCTTCAATGGCCTAACTCTCCTGAGTGCTCTCTTCATACCATGATTACTAACCTTGCCCTTCAAATTTGCCTTAATTCCTGCTTTTGATATATTGGAAGAAAGATTTGTTGCTACTTGTGAGTTCCTCTGCAAGATGCTCCTCAAAATTCTTCTTGCCTTCTTGTGCTTTTACATGTTACCTGCCAGAATATACAATTCTTTCTATTCTTTTAATATGGACATCATTTTTTTGCAGAGCATCTCCTTGCTTTTGTAACACTTGTCACTTGCTCCTTAGTATGTGGGTTTTCTTTTGCCATTTCCTGATGCAGTGCCAGATTTTTTTCAGCCTGGCTAGCCCCTGGCACCGCCACCAAGAGTAGGCTGCCCTCAGAAAGCCGCGCAGTCCGGGGTGCAGCTGTAGGGCATAAGTGCTCTACGGCACAGGTTACCACACGCCGAGGATAGGAACAAGGATGAGGGAATGGTCTGAGTGCCAAAAGAGATTATTCGAGGAAGGTTCAGTGACAAACGACTCAGGATAAAGGTGTGCAGGGTTTTTTATACAGGGGAGGTGTCAGGGGGGCGAGTACAAATTATCAACCAATAGGGCAGGGAATTGGGAGGAGCAAGAGGCATAAATACATAAACCAATAGGGAAACATATGGGAGGAGAATAGCTCACATGAGCCAATGGGGCGTCGAGGGTTAGCGGATTTCCAAAGGGGTGGCACAACTAGGGATTGGCCCAATGCGGGATTGACAAAGAAGGTTGAGGAACCAGGGGCAGGGCCACAATAACTGGCAGGGAAGGTGCTGGAGATTAAGAGCGAGGGAGACAGTGAAGGACAACTCGGGGGTGGATATAACTTGGGGGACAAACTAGTTAAGGGGAAATATAGGGGAACTTTGGAATGAACCATTAATAAAAAACTGCTAACAATAAACTATTAGAAAACAAACACGCACCACAACAATTTCCCATTACACTTTCCTTCACAAACAGGGTGCGTTGGCCCAATGCTTCCAGTGTGGTGGTGACCAAAAAAGATTCCAAGTGAACTAAGAGGATTCCATTCTCGGAGCTGACCTCTTTGATTTAACAAGGTGCTTCTTCCCCACAGTTCCCCTTTTTGAGGAGCCCAACTGTGGCTGCCCCTAGAAGCACGCTGAGCGACCTATGAGCAATATACATTGGCAACTACATTGGCAGAGCAATCCCTGAGCTGTGAGGCTCTGGGGCAGCCTCTGGAAGCTGCTCTGACCCAGCTCACGGGCTGCAGACCCTTCTGGGCTCTGCCCAACCAGCTGCCCCAGACCCATCCGCTGGGCGACCTCCGTGCTACAGTTTCATGGTGCTCCACCTGCCACTGTAGGCAAATAAGGCAGCCCGTGATTATTCTGTTACCTGATTTGGCTGCTTCTTTGGTGGTCTTAGGATACTGAAACCAGTGTTACCATCTTTGTTGGGCAGTTACAAACCAAATGAGGCATTTCTGTGATCTAGGCCTTGAATTTTGTAAGGTTGTTTGATAAAGCAGGGAGTTTCTTCATTATATTCTAACTTCTAAGAAGTATCACCACATCAGGTGATACAATCACACCACCAGGAAGGCCTACTTAATTTTCACCTTCATAGCAAATTTTTGGTTTTGGTATTATAATCTGTATTATTTTAATAATTTTTTGGTTTTGGTATTATAATAATAACTTTCTTCTGTCAAGCTTCTGGTAAGTGTATTATGCCACCTCTTCCACTTAGGGCTGGACTTGCTTCCCTCATCATGTATCTTAGTTTTTAAGCAGTTGTTTTTGCCACATTTTCTTCTTTAACTGGCAGCCTATTTGATTTTTCTCTGCTTTGACTGATGTATCTGAAATCCCATAGCATTACCAGTACCACAATTTCCACTTCAAAACACATGTTCTTCTGAACATACTGGCTTTCTCCACCCTTCCATGTTTACAAGCTCATGATACTCCTGATTTTAAGTGCCAGAAGCCCAGTTCCCTAGCGACCCCTCTTGTATGTCTTCCTTGTATGAAGCAATGTTTCTAAATCCTAGTAAATCTGGGTCCCAGATTTTTGCAGCTTTAATATCTGGCTGAGGGGATGGCATTTGGGTTCGGCACCAGTATATTGTGGTTGCCAAAAAAGTAAAATACAAATCCTCTAAAATGGGATCAGTTCCATGATTTCTTTCAAGTATGGTGTACCCTCCTGGACCATCATGCCAACAGAGCCCAGGGCGACAAGCTGTGGAGAGAAGAAAAATCAGTGTGAGAATGGTAGGGAGGGAATTTTTAAGTGAGAACAGCCACCAACTATTTCACAATGTGCAGTTACATCCCCAGAAGGGCTCTGTCTGAGCAACACTTCTTCACATGAATTAACATTGTGAAAACACAAAACAATTAATTAGATTGTATTGTTTCCTTTTGCACAAGTTTTCAAAATTACAAGACTATGAACATGAACATTCAGATACTTACATTGATCCAGAAAAGTTCAGGCTTAAGTTTAAGACAAAAACATTTCTATCAGATTTTTCTAATAAATGTTTATAAGAAAACTTTATTATTCAAATAATATTTCTGTTGTTCAAGGAAGTTAATTGCTTACTTTCTTACTCTCACCTTCCCTGCAAGCACATTGTTTTGTGTTTTCTCACTCTGAGCTCATTTATATTAATATCTCTGTGCATGATACAGAGAGACTCCCATCAACAAGTAGGAAGCATAGAGCCTTGTGAAATTATAAAAATTCCTTACTTATCTATCTAAAGAATGGATTAGTACTGGTTGCAGCAGGTAAGATCTTTGCCATTTAAGAATGAAGCTGGGAAAAGTAATTTTTTTCTTCCTCAGGATTAAAGTATTTAGCCTGCATTACTACTTCAGGGTAAGTCCTATGCATAGTCTAACTCTGGAGTCTGTAAGTCTGTTTCCACTGAAAATTTTGGGAGAAAAACATCTCCTGTGCATTTGAGTTGTTCAAGCTTCTGTGGGCTATGCAGCATCCAGATAGCAGGGCTCTGTAGCATGTCCAAAGATGGAAAAATACAATAGATTTAAGGAAATACAAGTAGTGTCCAAATACAAAGATTTTTTTTCTATTAAAAAAATCCTTCTCATCAAAAGACCAATGGTTCAAACCTAGTCTTCATAGTGAAAAGAATATGTACAGAGCAATTTCTTGAAAGGAAAGCCTTATTTCTGAAACTGTTCTGCAGGAGAGGTCTTTATTTATGGAGGGTAGAATGATGTCCTGAGACTGTATTAGTTATATTCTAATGACACCTTGACATATGAAGACAAGACCAGAGAAGTTCATGCATTTCTACGATTTCTAGGATTTTGCATTCACTCAAGAATAAATTAAAAGGGTTTTGTTTTTTTTAAAGAAAAACATCTGTGGTTGAGAATCTAGGAAAGACCAATATTGAATTATATAAGAAAGCTGAATTATAGAATTGTCATCATTTAGAAACTGGAATGAAGCTGCAGGAGATTGAAAAAAAAATATGTGCAAAAGCTTCATGTTAACACTATGAGGACATACGGACAAACACGATATGGACATCAACTCTCCAATAGAACAGTCTCAGGGACAATTTGGCATTTAACGGAGGAAAAGAACAAAAAGCAAAAAGCTTGCCCAAGAATCCACTCCCATCACCAAAACCATCAGAAAGCAATACAGAGCAGAAAAGGCAAGCAAATTACAAGATCATACAGAATTGCTTATGATGTATTATGAAGAAAAAATAAGGTGATGGATAGATCTTCTGTTTGGGGTCATACACTTGCAGCAGAAGATATTATCACGCCAACACTTGTAGTCAAGGGAAAGGGAAAGAGGAGAGGGAAGAGGAGAGGAAGAAAGAGGAAGGGAACAAGAATAGGCAACATAAAACAGAAAACATAAACCTCAGCCTATCATAAGACATCAAGACAAGGCAGCATACAAACAGGAAATTAAATGCCAAGTTCACAGGAAAGCATCAGTATACCTACTAGGTTATGAAGACTCCTACATTATTACTTGCGAATAGAGAACAAAATTGAAACCATAACAAGATAAAGTAAAATTATAAAATGCACGATCATAAAACCACTTATACCATGCAATAACCCCCCCAAAAAAAGACATACAAAGAAAACATACAGAGAATGCTTACAGGCTCAGGCTGAAATTTCAGGTAGTCCAGACAACACGGAAACTAATGTCACTGAAAGGAGTAATGAAACTTATTAGAGGTTTCTGACAAATGATTTAAAACAGATTCAAAAATTTAGAAAAACTCAACACCCCATACTATCCAGAGCCTATGATACACTAGCAGCCCTGCAGCAAAGCTGCTGAAAGATTAGCAGGTTGTATCTGAAGGAGTGGAACATCTTCCAGGCATGTTACACCCACAACACAAAATAAAGCTCAGCGGGTGGAGAACCTGCATCACAGGGTATACATTACATAACTAGAAGAAAAATAGGAGAATCAATCACAATAGAAAAGAGACAGCTCTCGTCATAGAGCCTCAGACTGATCAATGTGACAGTAAACACTGCACCCTTAGGAAAGCCGCACAAAAAAAAAGATTATATCTCTGCTTGGTTTTAAACATGGAAGGAGACTTAAAATCCCAGTGTAGGAGCCAGCCTAGGTAACGTGGTTCTGTAGGAATTCATAGGAAACCAATTAGAACTCTGACACTGACAACAAATGTAATGTCTACCCTTTAGATGATCAGTTAGAGATGGTGCCCAGCTGGCCAAAGGTGAAAGTCACACAGATGTGAAATATTTTAGCTCAGTAGCATATGTTAAAAGAAGCTGCTAGACTCAGTGTTGTTCTTATTTGATTAGTTGTCCTGGTCTCAAAACAGATTTCACCTTTAGTACAGCTCTACTGTCACAATATACTACAGCACAACCCTGCCTTACTACACTGAATTTCCTCTTAAAATACTGTACATGCAGCCTCGTGGCTGCCAATGAGATTTTTATGGATATTTTTCAAGGGGCATTTACCTTTTAAATCTTCATTAAATGTGTGTGGATTTTTAACGAGTGTAAACACTAGAGTTTCACAGGGAATTAGTTTTTCGTCAAAATACTATTTTCCACTGTAATAGCACCTTTAGAAGCAAGATAGTTGACTGTGCCTGAAACCCAAGTCCTTTAGCTGCACAAAAGGAAATCAAGAAAGTGTAGGAGGCACCATTTCTTTGATAAATGAACAAACCAACCCAACAAAGCAGGAAACATTTACCTTTCCTTGGAAATTAATACGTTAATTGGAAAACTACCTCTTTAGTGAAATCCTTCATAAACAATGCATACTGCAGTTCTTACACTGCACAATTTTAACAATTTCATAAATTCTGAACAAACACCGGGCCTATTCTACCTTTGCTATTACAGCAGTGTGACAGAAGACTGTTGGTTTTATTGACATTTCCACATTACTGCTGGTTCTAGTCCAGGTTATGCGCTATAACTGTAAAGTTTCTATTCCTAGGACAGCTTATTTCATTTTGGCATCAGCACTAAGCTGGTCTTAAGTTTATTTACTGTTTTGTGCCAACAGTTGGCAAATAGAGTGTTCAGGCCAGGCTGGATGGGCTGGGTGAAAACCTGGTGGAAGGTTCCCTACCCATGGCAGAGGGGCTGAAACTCTATGACCTGTAAGCCCCTTCCAACCCAAATCATTTTATAAAGTTGATGGTATAGCTCTCAAAACACCCTTCCATGGAGGCCTGTATCTATTATCTGTATGTATCTATTCCATGTACTCTGTATCTAGGATATGNAAAACACCCTTCCATGGAGGCCTGGCTGTACTGTGTATCTAGGATATTGAGATTGCCTCTCTTTCTCTCACTTCTGGCTGAACACAGAGCTACAGAACTACTTTGGTGTATCAGCATTTTCATCATGCTGGGAAAAATGCAATGCTTTTTTCTTAAAATGCCATTGCCCAAAGCCAAACTAAGACACAAAAATGCATTCACTAGAAGTATGTTTGTTTCTACTTCACAAGCATTCAGACATGCAAAAGCCAAAACACAAGAGTTCAAAAGGTGTTTTACTTATCTAAATGTCATGATTTTAAGCAAATTGTAGAGGGATTTTCCAGTCTGGAATCCTACACATCTACAGCCCTAACTCAGGGAAAGTACTGTGCTGCCTTCCTCAGCTTGGAAAACATGGACAGAGAGATGTCACATGACCCTTAAAATGAAAAATAAAAATTAAAAAAAACTGAGCACATTCTAGTAATTTGATTGAAAAACATAGAAAAAGAAAACATTTTAAGTCTTATTAGAATGGACCCCTCCTGAATTAAAATTCACGCTAACATCAAAATTTTCAAACACTTATTTAACTGGTGAGTGCAGCAAATTATTTCATATGCCTTCTTAAAAAATTAAAAAAAAAAATAAAAAGAAAAAGGAAAAAACAAGGTTGATACATATTCAGACAAATAGAAGCAGACTGTTCAAATCAACAGCAGTGAGACTCCTGGCATGGAAATTTTAGTCCAAAGATTTTAAGTATGGGAGAGTCATAAGCAACTGAGAAAAAAAAAACTTACAATAGTAAAACAGTATCTGACAACTGCAAATAGTACCCTACTTAGTAATTAGCTTTACTGAAATGGTTCATTGAATTCCATTAGTTTGCCTTAAAATTCAGCAGCACATCTAAGTACTACTGGCTGCTAGTAAAACCTAGAACTCAGTTTGTTCTGTGGCCTCGTGTTAACCTTACTCTCTTGTGCTATAGTTCATCCATAGGTATGAAATAAGCACAACTTTTAACATATTGCATATTTTAAGGGATATGCATATTTGCATATTTTAAGGGATGACACTATAGCTGCTTTTCTGCCTAGAAATTAGTGATACCTAATAAAATTAATAATAGAAAGAGTTAAAGGCTAACCATGTCACACTCTCTGTATTACATTACAGACTCCACCTAAGAAACAGCCCCATGTTTGCTTTGGATGGACAGAGAGCATAAGTAATGGTCTGCTAGGCTCTCACCTGCCTAAGAAGGCACTGGGTTATAATGCTAAGCACACCCCAAAACGGAGAGCATCCTGTGTAGCACTTCTGGAGTAATGCCAGAGACTTTCAAGAGAGACTGCAATTGGTGATTTCATTATTTACAAAATACAAAAATTTTGAAATATTTTGAAATATCAGCACTTCTGCAAAGGCGGACAGTAGAATCACTGACAAGCAGCACAGAAGTTATAGCAATGCATGCAGTACATTTCTTCCAGGAGCTTTAAAGTGCAGGGGAAAAATATTGTGTCAATCACACAGACAAAGAAGGAAAATTACACAGAGATTGGACAGCTTGAAAATGTCTGTAAATTTAGGCAGATGATATTTCCTTATTAATAAAAATTTTCATATGCTCTTCAACATGTATTCCATACAGTCTTCATAAACTACTTTTCTCCCAGTACCACAAGCTTCTTAAGGCTCTGAAGAAAAAAATTATGTCTACTCTGCTTTTTTGCAGAGCTAGTTTTATACAGAATGAGAGTGATGCAGAAGTATTAGAAGACTGATAGGCAATGACAAACATATCACATAAATTTGGAACAGATAATGAACAGACTTTTGCAGCAGAAAATTGAACACAATTGTATGTACTGCTGCTGAACACTGAAAGACATGCAGGGAACAATAATGTTGAAAAGCTAAAATAGAAATGAAAGTTGGCTTCTGCATTAGACAATTTTCATTACTATCTCTACAGACAGAAGTTGCTTGCACATAAAATCTCATTTACATTCCTGTAAAGTGTGCATCAAGTCTTTTCAAAACTGAAAATAAACTCAAGATTGAAGGTTCGTCATCCTAAAGCAGACATCCTCAACAAAAAATACAGATAATCTTGATAAAAAGTTAGAATAAAATCAGAAGAACTATGTAAAATAATGAGGTTGTGCAAAGTTTTTCCAGATACTGATTCGATTCGATTTCTTTGGTTTTGATTCCTGCCTCTCTGAAATCACGCAAAAAGCTGTCACTTTGTTTCATGTACTCGTAGGGTGTAGTTCAGTGTTAAAACGACCGGCGATCTTAGTGTTTTAGCACAGAACTGTCCTACAGCCACCAGAGGCCACTGCTGTTCTTCGCTCTTTTCCTGCCTGCAGCTGGGCTGCAGCGGCTGGTGCGCTCACAGAAGCCCCGAGGCAGTGGTCACACCAGCTTCAGTCCTCCTTTCCATTTTTATAGGCCACTTCTGCAGAGAAAATTAAAAACAGTACACTTTTTATTGGCGGACAGAATGTGAAATTATCTAAATATTGCTTACCCAACCTTAGCCTTCAGGAAGAAATGAAACCTTGCATTCCAAAAACCTGAATTCATTCTTTGATATGATTAAATTGGGTTGCTTAAGGCAAGTTTTTAGATGTAATTTAATTAGGTATCTGAAAAGCTTTAACTTAAAAAAAAACAAACCCAACAGTCATTTGCAACGGAACAAGATAAATGAATTAACAAAGTGATAATTAACATTCAGTGATGAGAAAACTCTTTAAGCAAAGCTTTGCTACTGTAGTCTACAGATATTGGTACCCAACCCACTCTATTTTTTGATCAGTGATCTGAAGTACCTGACTAATACTACTTGCAGAGACTATAGAAAGTGACATTAAAGTAATAAATATAACAAATGAGGACAGGATCATCCAGCCTGGTTAATGCATCATATTAAATGTGTTTTAATACAGGCTATTGAAACACTATGCAGTTTGTAATAAACTGGACATATGCTGGCATATGGGATGGGGGACGAAAAAGGCACATTCTGGAAGGCAATGAGAAGAACTTGAGCATTTTAACAGTTTAGCAAATAAGCAGCAGCAAGCCAGTTCAGTGGCAATGGGTTTTGGATCCATTTTTGGCCATAAGACTTGAGAGGCAAAAAAAAATTTAAAAAAAGGTAGTTTGATCACTGCAGGCAGTATTCTCATACCAGTTCCCTCTGTACAGAAATATACTCCTTCTAAAAAGGTATTTAAAAATCAAAAGTTGCATAAAATCCCCATAAATCACAAGAAAGCTTTAGAGTGTTAAATAGGTCGAACGATAGAGATAATGGAAGAGGATGAATCAGTCATTCATTGAAAGTAAGTATTTTGTATTCAGTTTTATTTAGCAAGAGGTGTAATAAACATCTAATTTCAGAAGCAGAAACCTTGTGTATTAAACGATGGCATACAGCAGTGTCTTTGGAAGCAATGAAATCTATGAAGTGTTGAAAACGCTGTCAAGAGAAGCATAGGCAACTTTATTGGTATCTTTCCAGAGAGAGCAGTTCCATTGCACAGAAGTTACAGGGGACAGAATCAAATGCTATGGCTTATGACACCAAAAAATAGCTATTAAATGACCCAGTGATCCTTTATGACAACTCACATCAAGATCTGGAGAGGGACTTCTGACAAGACTCACTCACAAGGAGTGACAGGACAAGTGGGAATGACGTTAAACTGAAAGAGGGTACATTAGATACTAGAAAGGAATTATTTACTGTGAGGGTAGTGAGACACTGGCACAAGCTGCCCAGAGAAGCTGTGAATGCTCCATTCCTGGAAGTGTTCAAGGCCAGGTTGGATGGGACTTGAACAACCTGGTCTAGTCAAAGGTGTTACTGCTCATGGGCAGGGGCATTAGAACGAGAAGATCTTTCGGGTCCCTTCCAACCCTGTAATTCTAAGATCTCCTTGGGCAGCAATTCATTTCAGGTAACAAAGCTTGACCAGGGCACAGCCAGGCCAAACAATTCCAGCAAGTTCATTTGGCTTCAGCAGCAAATGGCAGCCGTGTGCACTGGAGGCTGCTGCCTTCCTGGGCACCGGGTGGGTCCCATGGGCCACTCAGTCTAAAACCAGAATTCATGGAGGGTGTGCGAGGGGAGGGCAGCGAACAATCTCCCGGAGGGAACAGAATCACAGAATACCCACAGTTAGAAGAACCCATAAGGATCAGAGTGCAACTCCCAGCCCTGCAGGTGACAGCCNGGAGGAGAGGCGAGCGGAGGGAGCCGGCCCGGCCCTGCGCAATGATACCGAGCGGGCAGCGGCCGAGCGGGCCCGGGCGGCCTCGGCCTCGCCGCCTCCCCGCAGCCTCCCGGCGGCGCAGCGGCGGCCGTGGCTGTGATGGCCGGCGGAGGA
>VYXF01005258.1:157898-284094 GCA_013397295.1 Polioptila caerulea | reverse complement strand
TTTTTTTTTTTTTGACAGCAGTTGGTAGCTGGTGAGTTTTATGGCTCTTTTGTGCAGTTCGTTCCTGCTGCTGTTACTGTGGTTCTGTGAGCAATATCGGTATAAGGCCCACAAACAAAAACTGCAAAAAACCCTCATAAGTGACTTCTGCTTCAGCCCAAGCATGTAGCAGTAGGTGTATATTTCAAAAATGTATTTTTTAACAGATAGAATGGAGAGAGATTTCATAGAGCATTTGAATACCATGCCTATTTCGGTCATGAAGAGTCAGCCAATTAATATTTTCAGTGTATATTTAGAATATTTTGTTTTCTTAATGCTTGCAAATGAGCTCTGGCTCTGTAAGGGGAGTGTGTAGGTGAGCCTTCTGTGGAATACTTTTCTATAGAATTGAAATGTGCTGACAGGCAAAGAAAAAGCTGTACTGTTACGTGAGGCTTGGGAAGTTGGGCATGATTTTTTTTTTGGTTTGGAAAGCCAGAATGGGCCACAGGTTCCTAGCAGAACATGTACATGTCATACGTGTGTGAACTCCTGTAGTAATGGCGTGATGTACGAATGAGAAAAGGATGAGAATTGAGACAACCTGTCTAGACAACTACAGCCTAGTAGCTGTATGAATTTTGCTTGTAGTTGGACCTTGATCTTAGACTGTTTCTATGGTAAGAGGTGTATATGGCTGGCAAGACTTACTGTGAGTTTCATCACGTTCTCTATTTTTCACATTTTCATTTATTTGAAAAGAAATTTGCCAATTTATTAATGATATTTTTTTCATAGAGCTGGTTTGAATGCAGACAGCAGTTGAGAATTACAGGGTCTAGGGCTATCACAGGGATTGAGAGACAACTGCAAGGATTGCCCTAAATAGGCAAGTTTTGTGGATTCTGGTGGTTTTGGTCCTTGAGATTTCAGCAGTTTGGGAAAGCAGCAAAGTCAATGTTGGCAAGCGACACGTTTTTTTCTGCACTTCTCTGTGACAATAAGAGGTCATGAATGAGGAAGCTCTGGCTGAATAGGACAGTTTGAATCTGGGAAATTTATGTTCTCAGGACATTTGGCTGTTTGTCCTGTTCACATACAGATTTTAAAAACTGATTGTGAGTTTCATAGGTTTCACTTTTACCAGGAGGAATTTTATTTAGAAAATAGGTATTTACAAAAATAAATTTTGTATCTTTTACATAGGAAATTGCACGGGCTTAGATTTTTTTAAAGCGTGTTCCTTGGAATTCCTACAGTTGTGCTGTGCTGATGTCTTTCATGCAAGTGTTGGTGTCTGTAGTTGTACAGTCTGTATGTTTATGGTAATTCTGCTTTGGGAGAAAATAAAGGTGACTCAATGTTTTATGTAGCTTCCTTAGACTACTTTAACCACCATGTATGTCAAAGACTAGAACAAGTTCTTTGTTCTAGGGAAAATAAATATGTTGGATAAGAAAAATGAGCTCTAGGCAGCAACAGTCAAAATAATATCGTGACCTCAATAGGTGATATTTTTAAAAATGTTTTTTGGTTTTGTATTGTTTTCCCAAAACCATCTTGCAATTTAAAATTTTTTTTTAAATTCAATTGAACTGCACAAATGGACCTCTCTGTTCAAAACTGAAACATGGTAGGTTCTGTCTGAGCATAAGGAAACACCTCTTTACTGTGAGGGTGTCTGAGCACAGGTAGTGGTTACACGAGGGAGTTGTGGAGTCTCCTTCCATAGAGGGGCCCTTTCTGTTGTTACCTGTGATGTCTGTCACTGACTAGTGGCAACATGAAATGAGCAGTTTTGACTTTTGCTATCTGATCATTTTCAAATAGCAGGAGAGGAATGCTTTGAACAGTAAAATGAAGTATTTAAAAATTGAAGCAGTTTTTAAGCCTGGAGTGTATGTCCTTTATTAAACCCAAGGGCTACTTTTAAACAAGTTTGAACTGAATTCCTTTATGAATGCAGTTAAAACTTGAGTATTTCATATCTTCAGAGGGCATGAATTGTAACAGAATTCACACATGAAGAGTGATAAATATTAAATAGACAAAGCTAGGAAACACAGAGATGGCATAGCTTTAAGTCTGCCTCTGCCGAGCTGGCTGTATTTTGTTGGCTGGCTGTCAGTCCTCTAAGCAGCCTTTAGGGTGTGAGTACATTGAATTAGGGGAAAATCAATAGAGGCTTTACATTCCAGTTTTATATTTCTGAAGAAAAATGAAACTTGAATGCACCAGTTAAATCTTACCAAATTTTTGTTATAGTAGTTGTTTTGGTAGTAGTTAGTTTTAGTAGTTAGTTATTTTAGTAGTGGTTTTGTGGTGACCTCTGACTGACAAGAGAAGGTGAGTGATGTCATGCAGGCAAGACTGAAGAGGTTGTGGTACAGCTTGTGTTGTGTGCACTAAATCTCTTAAATACAGTAGGTATAGGTAATTCGTTTTGAAAATGTGCAGGAGGAGCAACTGCTCAAGCTTTTGCCTTAGAAAAAGTTCATATTTAGGCTTTATAAAAAAAATAAATTCCAAGTTTATGTTCAAGGGGCATGTTGGATGATAAAGACGATAAACTTGGATTACACTGGTGTGCTTCAATTCCACACTAGTTCCACACTATGTATTGAAATAATGTCCATGTCTTTTCCCAAGTGATCTGTGCAGTTGAATAACTTGTGTTCTATCTGTGTGATAGCTTCAGTCCTTGTTCTGTCCCTTGTCCATAGCTTTCTACCAGCTGCAGAAATTTTATTTCCTATTGCATCTGTGCTCATACCTTCATACCTCATTTATTCCCATGCATTAAATGTTTCCAAATATAATTAAAATTTCTATTTGAGATCTCTCATGTCCCTCTTTTGAGTTTTATTGCTGCAGTTCCCTCTAGGGGAGGGAAGACTATGTAGTAAATCATTTAGTTCATTCAGAAGTTTCTGTTAGCAGTCAGGTTGGGCACAGGTAAAGGTCATGGTTTCAAACATGAGAAATCCAAATCATGTGAAAACAAACAGCTGAAAAATGGTAGCTTGGTATATTTATATGCAGGTGTCAAAAAAGTGTAACTCGTGTTTTGGAGTATTTGGCAATAAATATTGCAATATTTACCTGAATGTCATACTAAGCTATTGAAGTTGGTGAAGGAAATGCCATTTTTCAGTTGTCTCTGTAGGTTGGGATTATGTGGATGGTGTATCTGTGCGAGGGGTTGACCTTGGCTAGCAATTAAGCACCCTCCAGCCACTCAGTGTCTCCTGCAGTAGGGTCAGAGAAAGAATGGGAATAGCAAGAGCAAGAAAAAGCTTGTAGATCAAGATAAAGGCAGTTGAGGAAATAAAGGGGGAAAGTTAAAAAATAAAAAAGATAACCCCCCCCCCAAGCCAAACAGAAAACCCCTAAACCAATCACATTGCCAATGAACAAAAAGCCCAGCCGAGTGATGCAAAGGTGTTGGCCATCATTCACAGAGGTGCAGTCTGGTGCTCAGTCTCTGGGCAAAGAACACTACCTTGGAAGAACTAACTTCAGTTTTATATTGCTGAGCATGATGGTTTATGGCTTGGAATATCCCTTTGTGTTAGCTCCAACCTTTCTCCCACCCTCAGCCTACCCACTGTGCGGGCAAAGTGAGAAACAGAGAAGGCCTTCATGCTGTGCAGCACTGTTCAACAATAGCTTAAGCACTGATGTTAGCAGCATTGTTTTAGTCACAAATTTGAAACACAGCACCATATGGGTTGATAGGAAGGAAGTTAACTCTATCCCAGCCAGACCCAGTGCAGCCTGCTTAGCATCTAACTGGCTGTGATGGAGCTGTGAATTCTGTGTCCTCAGTTAATTCAGGCTTCTCTGCAGCAGCGGTGCAGCAGTGTGGCTGTGCTCTGTCTCACTGTGCTCCTGAAAGGAGTGCATCTCCTTCATGTTGGCACAGGCCAAGTGATGGCCCCTGGATGTCAATCCCTGCACTGTGTTCCAGATTAAGTGTTGATCGAAGCATAATAAAAATACCTTGTCATTTTTGAGCAAATCTTGATTGATTTCTGGATTTTGGCACAATACATGGACTGAGAGTTGAGTCCTCCTGCTCTTCCCATTAGAAGGAGTGCCTGCTGTTTTTGTTTAGAGTGCTGAGCTAGATTTAAACTAACCTGTTGCTTTTATGATTGCAGAACTAAGCAAAATGTTTTAATGATTCATTATCATTTGTGTTCTACTGGTTCAAGTCTAGTATGAGGAAATTTCAGTATTGCCACCCCTGTTTTGTTCTCTTGTCCTACCTCTTCCTTTGCACTCATAAATTAGTAAATAGATTTTGATAGGGTCAGACCCTTTTGTCCCTAGGCTTGCCAGCTGCCATTTAACATAAGAGACAAGTTTTCATCCATGAGTTTCACAAGCTTGAGTGTTTATTTGCAATGTCCTCTCAGTTGGATTCGAGGAGGTTATTAGAGATCTAATAAGGCTGTGCTGCATTCACAGCTGAATGAGTCCATCTGCGCCTTGCAGAGAGGGCTGTGGGCTGCCATGAGGCACAGTGAACTCTACATAAGGAGGGAATGGGGAATGGCTGGGACTGCTCTAATTCTGTCTTCCTCCTTCCACATTGAGTTGTCATCAGTGGCTTCTAGCAGAGAGCACCTGCTTGCTGACTCAACTCCTGAGGTCAAGTGTTGGTGAAGGTTGTATAGCAGCTGAGTTCACCCAAAGTGATTGCTGCTGCTCTCTGAGGGACAATAAATTCAGGAAAGACATTACAATTTGTAACACTAAGAGTGTTCAAGTAAGGCCATCTTTAAACTGAAAGTTTGTTATCGTTGATAGGTACTTAGCAAATCTGATTCTTCTATTTTTGGGCACTTTGGACAAACTGTAAGAGTACAGACAAAATATGTTTGACAGTACGTGTTGACAAAGATGTGTTTGATGATGCATAATGAGCTAAATGCTCCCTGTTTAGGTTAATTGCATTAATATTTGACTGTCTCTCCCAAACTGTGAAGGAATAAGGTTGCTTTATGTTGCAGCTAAACTAATATGCAAATTGAAAAAAAAATAGAAAGTGACTGTAGCTTCTGCACTGTTTCTGTGCAACTAATACTAATAAATGCAAATGTTTGGAACTTTCCTTCTGTTCAGCAAGGTTTATCGTTTGTTGTCATGTGCAGACCTGAAAGAATCACTTATTTTTCAGGAGGTTTGTTACTCTGATAGTCACTTTCTGTTTTGTCTCTCTGTGTTTGTTTACAGATATCAGTAGGAAGCTGCTCTCTAGTAAGAGCATGCCAGGTTTTAATGTGATTGTGTTGACATTATGTCCTTAATCAGTTAATGACTTCTTCAACTAAAACTTCAAACTTTTAATTCTGTGTTTTTTGGCTTGAATGGCATTCTGAATTGCATTAATTAATTTAAAAAGCATACTTGTGTTTTCATCTGCCAGAGTATGCCTGACAATAAGTAGCTTGCTTAATTTTTGTTTCTAATACTTCTATTTTCCTGAGAGCATAAGCATCATATTGGCTACTTATGAGCTGCTTGCTAATATGATAAATGTGTCCATTAAATGTTGTGTCAGCTATGTTAGTATTTTGGTTTTTTTCACTTGGGTACCCAGGGCATGTTTAGAATTGTTGCATTTATTCTAATTGAAAAATTTCTCAGTGCATTTAAAAATACAGGATTCATGCCCCACTGCCAACTTCTTGAACTTGCTTTCGTCTGCATGTTTTTTTGGTGTTCAAAAGTATTGGTCTTCAAGATAGGCTCAGTATTTTGCAGTGTTTCGCTGATGCACCAAAAGCATTTTTTCCCTCTGATCTAGGGAAAGATTATTTTATGACTGATTTATCTGAAATACAGTAGTGTAGGTTATTACTTTGACTTGTTATCAGTGTAAAGAGGTATCAGTGTGAATCAAGTTTTCGTTGGGATACTGATTCTTCTAACAAACAGATTGTGTCAAAATCATTTCATTTTGAAACTTTTTTTTTATATAACATTGAAATGAAAACACACCTGAGTTATACTTCATGAAACTGTGACACCTGACTGAAAAGTCAAAATATGGCTAACTTGCTTGTTACTCCTTTAGTTGGCAGTGTCTCTCCTGTTTTTACTGTCCTCCTAATTCTAAACACAGTGTAACAGTTTAGGCCTTGCTGTTACCCAGTTGCTTGATTTCAGGAGGGATATTTTTCTGGATGCTCTCCTTGTTAGTAGAAGAATAAGCTATAAAGTCACTTCATACGTTTTTAATAAAAAGGAGTTGTACAACTCTAAATATCAGGTATTTGGTAGGTGATAGAGGACCAGACTGTTTTAGTGACAATACAAAGGAAAGACATTAAAGACTTTATAATAGTCTCATCTCTCCCATAGACTGCTTCAGATGTAGTGTTAATGAATAAATGAGTTTGTGTTTTAATTTAAACCTGTATTAGATAGCAATCCTGCCCTTTGAGTAAAAGTGAAGCAATTGAACTTTCAGAATTCTTTAATGCCCAAACTGGACTGTTTTTGTGTCTGTAACTACCTAGAACTGACTTCAGCCTGATCTCCCAATAGCTGAGCCTTTGAAGACTTCTGGAGTCTAACTTAAGTTGGTCTGCTGTGCCTTGCCCTTAAGGATTTCTGCACTGGGAGTCGTCTGCCAAGAGAGGTTGGACTTTACAGTCCAGTTGGTGATTCTGGAGTCCAGTCCCAATTCCTGAATGTCATTCATTTGCCTCTTAGCAATATGAAAGGCAGGACTATAAAACACTGTAAGATTTGGAAAGAGTTACAGAAATTTTCTTTGAAAGAATAATGCTTAAAATGTTACAGATGTAAGTAGTCCATTTTCTGTATGGGTGGCTTTGGTTTCTTCTTCCATGGGATCTGAGTGCCTTTAGGAAGGCAGAACAGCTTGGAGGCAGCTCAGGGTTTATGATCATCCATGAACTAGTCTTGAGAACTTTGTGATGCTTTGGCATGGAATGTGATGTGAACAACTCCTCGTTTTTTGAAGTTCAGGCTATTTTGCTGTTCTTTTCTATGAAATATTTTAAGATTATGCACTTATTGCCTCTTTCTGCTGGTTTTAGTGGTGATAATTTCTGTCTTTTTACAGAAAAGCTGAAGTACTTTGAGGTACTGCATCAGGTGGTCTGATTTCATAGAACTATACTAATCAAATTCTGTTGAAATATTACAAGATACTTAATTTTTCTTTCTATAGTTAAACTATTTTTTAAATTGCAGAAGAAAATTCACAGCCTGTAGATTAATCAGTGTTTTGGTCAATGCAGATATGATACACATTTTAATAAAAATGGTAGATATATTAGACTGATGCCACTTGGCAGTATTATTCAGAAACTAGTGAGCATGTTGAGAGTTTGTTTCCAAGCGTTGAGGAGTTAGCATCTTTGATGATGTCACTGCTACATTTTTGCTACTTCAATTGCTTCAACATTGTTTTTGCATATTTCCCAGTGCCTTTGATCTCAAGAGTGAATGTTTAAAGATAATAATCTCTTTGGCTCAAGGAGAAGGTTTGAAGGCCTGTTTAAAGTCATGGATTGGATCATTTTTCAGTTGTCAATTTACAATGAGAGGTCAGGCCTACATGGGGTTGAACAATTACTCCTTTATCCAGGGGAAAGGAAAGCCTTGTGCATTGTGTTTTCATATAGCCCAAGCATAGGAGTAGATTTTTCTTTGACTTTTCTTGTGATGCCATTATTTACAGAAACTGATTTTGTATCCTTTTTTCTATTCAGGCATATTTATCACAAGATTGCTTAAAGGATTGTGTCTTGTAATTAAAGCTGTGGTTTTCAGCTTTTGAAGAAATGTGACCACTTCAGCGTTGTTACTGATAGTTTCTGCATACTGTGAATTTATAGTCTATTAAAGGGTACAGTAAGTGTAACTTTACACATGATAAAGGTTAGTGATGTTTGCATCATTCTGTTACAGAGAAATACAACTTCCTCAACTGCAAGCTTTTAAAGTTTGTTAATGAGAATTTTAGCAGGAAAAAAAAATTATCAGGACATAGGGTACTGATATTATTTTTCCCCTTGTAAATGGTGTGGTGAATGAGAGAGGACTTTGAAGTGGGTGCAGTAGAGTGGAAATACTATATGAATTGTAATCTTCAATTTCCTTTGAGGAAATGCAAACAGGATGCTGTAAACTTCTACTTGTGGTGTTGTTACTTGCTATGCCTAGTTCTTACATACATGGAGAAAAGTACTGACTTCAAGAGAAACATCAGAAACCTTGCATGTCTAGATAGTAAAATCAATGTTCCCTTCTTTTTGTGTTCTGTTGTTGATGCAATTTTAGTTGTGGCAGTGTTTGAGACTGAATTCTATTGATTTTTTCTCCTTCAAGAGCCTAACCTGCAGCACAAGCTGACTCCTCCTGCCAGTTGCTTTTCTTAAAGTTTTTCTTAATTAAGATAACTTCATTAGTAATACAGTATCTTCTGAAATGTAAAATGTGTTTAACTTCCTCAGATTAATATTTTCTTTATATCATAAAGTATTTATAGGGTTGACTTCACTCATTTGAGCAGGAGGATGTAGAAGCTTGCAACTTGTATATCAAAAGTTTCGTGACTGTAGGAGTTCAAAAGAAAACTATGGGCTTAGACTGGGTCTGTTTAAAGAAAAATACATCTCTTTCCATTGAATTAATATATATGCACTTAGACTTGCAGTTTATTGCGTCTCTTTCAACTGTTTGAAAAATTAGTGTTGGTTTTACAACTCTAAAGGTTTTAAAATAACTTTTAATAAAGGTTTTATAATGCCAGAATGAGAAGAAAGAAAATATGTCTAATTTTTTCTTAAGGAAAGAGAGAGGAAGAGAAGGGAGGGAGGGCAGAAAACCTGTGCACTCAGAACTGCTGACTATGGAATTTTAAAAAACTTTTTTAGAAACATGTGGTATAATATCGTTACTCATCACTAGTACTTTTTGCAACATCTTATTTTGTTTCAAACTTGATGGGTAAATACCCATCTATGAAGCATAGAAAGAATTTATTTCAAATTACTGAGAAAAAGTGATTATTTGTGTCTGTAGTGACTGGCAGTTTGAGGTATGGATATATTTGATTGATCCTGTGTCAATGGATCAGCCATTTATGCTTGCCTGAGATCTTCAAGATCTCTTGAAGTTGCAGTGTTGGATAAGTCAAAAATCTTAAAGGAATTGGAATTATTTCTGCTTCAGATTATTCTGTTTTTTAAAATAAATTATAAGTAGATAAAATGTGACTTCATAGAAATGTTTTGTTGCTTATTTTGTAGATGATGTTCTGACACCAAATACAGAGAACGGTAATTTTCCCTACCAAGTACCCAACTTCCATAAGTGTGAGATTTGTTTGCTGTCTTTTCCAAGAGAGACCCAGTTCCAGCGCCATATGAGGGATCATGAGCAAAATGACAAGGTATGAATTGTGGTTAAAATAACCAGTGTACATTGATATTTTCATATACTGTCAAGTTAAGCTAACACAAGACATCTTTTCCATTTCTTTTCAGTCACACCACTAATAATTATTACTTAGGCATCTCAGAGTTTTGTGACATTTCTCTTTCATGTTTTCTCATATTTTCTTTGATGCCCTTTAGTTGGATTGTTGTTTCCAGATCAGTAATTTTTAATTTTAGCCATTTTCTTTGATTTATAAAATACCCAGGTAGTTGACAAAATGTATGAGTTTTTTTCAAGAGTTTTCAAAGTGATTCTACACATTAGCAATAAAAAAAAGCTTATATTTATTAACAGAACCCTACTAGTAAACTAATTTAGTATGTATGTATTAATCAGTAGATTAATGTAATCACTTTAGCTGCTTACAGATCAAATTTGGGAAAGAATGAGAAGAATACAGATATGTGATTAAGACTGGACTGGCTGTTTAAATGAAGCTTTTAACACAAGTTGCATCTCTGATATGAAGCATTTAATTTTTTTTCTTTGCTTTCTGTTTCACACAGCTGAAACTGCTTACATGTGATAGGAAAATAATTTTATTACTTTTTGAGGTAGCCCTAAATACAGATCAATTCTTACAAAACGTAGCACTTGGAGATAATCCATGTATACAAAGAACAACTTAAACAAATTTAAGTGTTGTAAAGTTGATAAAGTCAAACCCATGCTGTTGCACATTTATGTAAGAGCTTTTATATCTAAAAGTGCTCTTAAAGAATAAAAACTGGTTTTGCAGATACCAAGTGAGAAACAGTCAAGCCTAGTATAAACTAAGTGTTTTGCTGTTTGGATTATTAGTTTTATTTGAAGAGATTCCATGGAATCTCAGAATATGCTGAGTTGAAAGGACCCACAAGGATCATCAAGACCAACCCCTGGCTCCGCACAGGACACCCCAAGAGTCACACCATGTGCCTGAGAGCAGTGTCTAAATCCCCCTTGAACTCTGTCAGGCTGGTGCTGTGACCACTTCCCTGGGGAGCCAGGGAAGCACTCGGGGAGCCTGTTCCAGTGCCCAAACACCCTCTGGGTGAATCCTGATCACAGATAAAGTAGGAAAATGTATTTCTGTCTCTTGCTCATTCCTCTCTCCTGCTAGCTTCTCTCTTTTCAGACAGTCTCTGTTTTGAGTCTCTGGTTTCCTTAGGTCCCCTGCTTTCTTTTCCTTTGTGCTCTTATAATGCTGTATTTGTATTTTCTGTAGTGAGATGCAAAGAAGACAAAATAATGAATATCGGTATTATTAAGCATCATTATCCTATGTAGGTACTTGAATTGCTCTTTTAATGTTGAATATTTTGATTTGTATGGTTATATGTGTCAGTCAGGTATATGTAGCTTATGGGAAGACTGAATTTTATCTTTATTTTTGTGATTTTAACGAACAGCCTCACCGGTGTGACCAGTGTCCGATGTCATTTAATGTTGAATTCAACTTGACACTTCACAAATGTACTCACAATGGCGAGGATCCTACGTGTCCTGTGTGCAACAAAAAGTTCTCCAGAGTAGCCAGTCTGAAAGCACATATAATGCTACATGAGAAAGAGGAGGTAATTTGTTCAACTTTATAACTTCATTTTGAAAAGACATGTCATAGTGGTTGTATTTAATCCCTTACCTGTATGCTTTAGATTGGAGGATTGAATAAATAATTTTGTTCAGAAGAAACATAAAACTTTATAAAAGTGGGAAGTCTGTTTTAATATTAGTTATTAATATTAGTTACAGAAATTAATATCCTGAATATAAGTAAGCACTTCCATTGTGTCTTTATGAACAAAAGGAACTTGTGCATGTTTGATAGATACGATACCATACTATATATCAACATTAACTGGTTAGTCCTTTACACATACTTTTATTTTGAAGATACTTCTGTGACTTAATCTATATTGAAAGGCCCACACATAATAAATAATATATGATTATGTTTGATGGCAGATGTCATGGTGAGGCGCTCTCACCATCCATAGAAACAGACGAAGCTGTTCCCTTATCTACAGCTCCCACCTCTGTTTTTGAGTGGTTGGGTGTTTTGCTTGAGAGTACTTGTTCCTTCCCCTCTCACAATTTCATTTTCCATTTTGGTGGAGTGTTGGTTAAATACTTAGCAAGCAGTTAGTACATAGTGATGTATTTTACTCACTTCATAGTCATTACTAGATTTCTACAATTGCCAGAGTTGATTGCATAGCCCAAAATACCGAGATTTCGATCATGTAATTGCCTCCTCCTCCTGTTAAAGCTTTTTAAAAATTGCTCTTTGTGTTGGAGAATTTGAGCTGAATCAAGAGTGCACTTCTATTGTCAGACTTCTAATCATAAATATAACAGGGGTGTGTTTCTCCATGCCAATTGCCGACAGCTTACAGCAGTTTTGACCTGTACGTTGGGGATAAAGGCCTGTGTGCACTTTTCCCTAAACCAGATGCAGGGCATGCCATCTGTAAAAATTGTATTTTTTCTTTATTCGTTGTAGCTCATGTTTTGTCACGTACACAGTCAAGAAGGCAGCCAAGTTAAGTGAACTAGAGTACAATTTTGCTGCATATTAATGTTTCTATAGTTATAAATGGCTTAATCGGTATTATTAAGGAAAGTTGATTTATGGATTGCTAAAAACATCAAAATAAGGAAAAACTAAACATCAAGAAAGACACATGAAGATGGTTTTTGGTATTTGTTTCTATCACTAAGTGATTTTTCACGCACTTCAGCAGCGCTGCTTTTGTTGCTTTGGTGCAGATGTCAGAAGAATAGACTGTGCAATTTTAAAATTCCATTTGCAGCTTGAAAATTAAATTTATAAAAATACGAACATATTTCAGTTGCTAATGAACATGTTTCGTATAATATCCAATAGTTTTGTGATAAAACAGAGATGAATGTAACAATTAATTCACATAAAACTGCAGGAATAACTTTCACAGTAATTATGCACAGGACCCGTAGGAGTCTGGAACTTGAACTTGAAGCAGAGGGTATTCGTGATGGCACTAGCTGTCATTGGGGAGTTTTCCACAATGTGCAGGTTAGCAAGTTATTGATGGAGTACATTTTCCCTCCTGTTTATTCTTCTTCCTTTTGCTGTTAGAAGGGTTAAAAATCTAAAATCAGAGCAAAGGTACATACGGGGGGACATATATTAAGGGGCATACATAGTGGTTAAGGAGGTGGCTTCACAAAATGAAATTTGAGGAACTTAACCCTTGTGTTGTTCTTTAGGCATCAGGCAGCTTTATCTACAGATGAATGCAGATGGGCAAGAACAAGAAATTAGAGTGATTAGCTTCTTGGGAGCTCCAGTGAGATTTGGGAGAGTGGGTCTGTCTGTGAAACTAAGATTGTTATGGCTGATTACTCCCTGTGAGAGGTTCTGGAAGGAATTTTCTGGGCTGTTGATACTGACCTTGCAAGAGGCTGTATTTTCTCTTCACTTTCTTTGGTGATTTGTGTGTGGAGGAAAAATTTCGCATTTAAAATTCCTCACTAATATGGGATAACTTTCTCTTGAGAAGTCATAAAGAACATATCTCATGTAAATATGCTCCATCTTCTCGAGGATTGTTGATCTTGTCCATTTCCTCAGTGGAAATGCACAATGGTTTTCATTGCTACATTTTGCCCTGGCAAGACAGAAATGGTAAATAAAATACTGAAACACAAGTTATTTATCGCATGAGAAGTGCTACTATGTCTTCTTTTTTCATGAACATGAGGGACTTTCGGGCTTTAGGAACACCTTAATATGTTGAAAAATTAAAACTGATATTCAGTGGATATAAAATGAAAATTCCTTCATGATAAGATCCTCATGGTTTATTTTTTTATGTTTTACTTTGTGTGATGTTGGGGTTTTGTTTGACGTTTTTTGGGGGTTTTTTTAGAAATATTCACTGTATTTGATTTGTACTGTGTAATATTTTGTGAGCAATGATCTGAAAAAGTGCAGATTAAAATCCTTTACAGATGCTGGGAATCATAGATACTAAACAGGTGAAGATCATGAATTCCAAAGTGTTCTTCAGATGTTGCATTTGGTAAGATAGGGAGAGCTAAAACAGGCAGAATCCAATGTGTAGAGCTGTAAAAATTTTTTTCTGGGTTTGGTAATTCTGCATATGATCAGCTTCTTTTATTTACTGTTAAATGTGGGTTTAACCATGGTGAGGTTACAGTGTTCAATTACTTGTTCTGTGCATGGTGGTAATTTTTTTTGTTTGCTTGAGAAGCAAAAAAATACATCTTGTATTGCCTATAGCAGAGTCTGTTTGGTGTGATATATGGGTGGGTTTTTTGTGGTTTTTCTGCTTTACCATGATCTTGCTTTCCTACAACAAATTCCACAGAGTACTGAATGGAATAATGCAGATTTTAATTGTCTCAAATATTTCATCTCATAGAAGTTGCTTTATAGAATATGTGTATTTGCAACTTAACGTGATACATATGCATGTCTGAAAAATGCTGAGAAACAATTCAAAATCCCTCAGTTTTGAGGTTCATGAGCTTGGCATAGTAAGTTTTCCTTCATAAAATATCCCCCTACTTTTAGAAATCTAATATCATAAACTAGATTTGCTGTGTAAGAAGAGTACATTCCCAGAAGAAGTGCTCAGATTTGAGTGTATGTTCTAGAAGAAAAAGTACTAGTTATTTATTTTCTCACTCTGTAACTTGAATCCAGTAATGATGACATCTAGGTTAGAGTAAACAAATAATTTTTGAGTTAGTTCCATTAGAAGACTTCAGCTTTTTAAGCTTTTGTCTGGAAATATGACACTGCAGAATTTTTTTTTTTAGACTTAAAGAACACTTTTATATTCAAAACAGTCCAAAAATAATGTTGCATACCTGTTTTCATCTTGATTAAAACATTCTTGTCAATATCCTTCTTGAAATGAGTACTGTTGTTTTCTGTTGTTTGTTTTTATTGTTGATCATTATGGGAGAGGGAAAAAGGGGGGAGGGTAAAAAACATTCCAATTTGCAGTGATAATTACAATTACTGAAAACTGGGCTGATAAAAAAACCTGTCTGAAGTCACTTATGCACACCACTGAAGAACATTTAACAGAGATGGATATTTTTAGACATTTAAGATTAACTCTCAGCTTAGGTTTTCTAAAATAGACTGACAAATCAAATTAATGATTTCAAAAGGCAAAAGGAAGACAAATGCAGAGCTTTTAATTTTCACAGAAACAATATTTGACTTTGATTCTTACTCTGAATTTCAGAGAAATAGCAACACTTTTGCATTAAACATTAGAAGTATAATTTCCATTCTAGATGACATGGAATCCTAATATAACTGGGAAATGATGTATTTAAAACTGTTTTAAAATTAATGGGTTGAAGAGATATCTGTTAGAAACATTTTGTCCCTCTTTATTTCTGTCATCTTTACTGTCAAGAAAGCTTCCGAAAAGTCATGGGATTACTGTTTAAAAGTGACAGTTAATTAATTTTAACCTGTAAAAGTGTGAAATCTCTGAATCCACAGTTACAATGCTTTTGGTTAGAAAGTTTATTATTTGTTAGAGATGTTTCTGTAGACCATGGTGTAACGGCACTGAGGTGAGCTGTGTGTCTTGAAGCAGCCCACCAAGGAAATGAGGAGTGGTGAGGATGAAACGGCTCGTTTCTGCTGCCATATGAAGTTTTTCAGAACTTGGTTCTAGTGGAGTTTCTTAAAATATAAATATTAATATAATCTTGCAGTGATTATTGTACGTGATTTATATCACAGGGCTCATAAACTTTTCTTGCTTGTATACTTATCCTGCTGCTTGCTTCCAGCTGCCAATGTCTGTAGAAGGATAAGTTAATCTACTTGAGCAAAGCTTGTGCACTGCTGTTTTGAAAAATCAGTCTCTATTATCTCTTTCAGAATCTTATCTGTTCAGAGTGTGGAGATGAATTCACTTTACAGAGTCAGCTGTCCATACATATGGAAGAACATCGTCAAGAATTGGCAGGCAGTAGGATTCACAGCTGCAAGTCTTGCAAAAAAGAATTTGAAACTTCCTCACAACTAAAGGAGCATATGAAAACTCACTATAAAATAAGGTGACAGTCATGGGCTTATAACAAAATGAGCAGATGTTACTTTTATGGTGATAGCTAAGGAAAGCAGGAGTAGTATTTCCAGTCAGCAAAGTACCATGATTAATGCAGATAATTTCTTTTTTTTGATATGCTGTTCTAAAATGACACTTGCTTTTTAAAACCTTACTTAAATGGGTGGTTATTTTTGGAGGCCTCCTTTTTTCCCCTGTTTTTGTATTTAGGCACACACACTAAGCATAGTTCATCTGCCAGCTATTTGTAAACATGGGTTAAGTTTCTCTGATGCAAAGTGATTTTTGAAATTTGTTTATTATTTTAAACACTAATAGCAATATATTGAAACAAATGTATATTAATTTTCCATAGCATTTATTATAGTGACAAAAGTTTTAATGCTTTCATTCTGCAAAGATGTAACTTGTTCTTTGCAGTTTAATCATCTTTCCCAAGAGGTCTTCCTTACAGCCTCCCATGAGTTTCTTGTAAATCTGAAAAAGCACAAAATGAAGGGGAAAAAAAAGAGACCCGGTAAATGTTGTTCTTATTTTTAGTGAATATTTGTTCTGTCCTTTCTTTCAGCTCTCTAGTTTAACTTTACTTTTAGGATGATGAAAATTACTTAAAATTAGAAGGAAGAAAAACTTCTCTTGGTTTACTTTTTATGTTAAAAAAAGCCTAAAGTCTTGACAGGTGATCTCTCTTTTAGTATTCACTGTTTCTATAAAAAACAGATGAGAAAAATAACATATTTAAAAACAAGAAATCCTGTCTATTCCCAGTTCTTTTTATTAGAAGTTAATATAGGTTCTAAGATCTTAATAGTTGTGTTGCAGGAATGTTGTAAATTTCAATCTGCAAAGAGAAATTTTAAGGCTTGAAGTATCAACTTAGATTTGTGTTTGGTTATATAAATGTATTACCTACAAAGATCATTCTTGTGGACATCTCCTGTGTAGAGATGGTAGGATGAATAAACTAGTTAGTTTGATTTGCAGCAAAATGAATTTTGGGAATTTATATTCTGTGTTTCTGTGGTTCATGGAGAGTGTGATTTGTATTTGTGGGCCAACGGTGAATATTTGGTTGTTAAATTCTTAACTTCAGCAAGTGAATTTGTGTTCCAGTTTATGAGGTTTGCGTATTCTAGTTCAGAATGAAGCACTTGGCTTTTCAGGCAAAAGAAATAGAGTTGCACAGAGTTGGAAGTTCCCACCGAGATGTTTGTGAAGTCACTGTATACTTCTGGCAGAATTTACCCTGAAAATACCTGAAGAGAGCCTCTAATATGTGTCAGATTTTTACTGCAGAAATAACTAAAATTCTTGGTGCATGTAGGTACTGAGAGAAGAGCTGTTTGAGCTGTTCTGTCAGTGTCATTATGGAGTTTGGGTTTTGCTGTTGCAGCTAAAACTACGTTGCCATCAAGTTAACACTGTGTTAAAAATGATGGGGGAAAAGAAGCTTCTTGAAAATATCGTTTCATATTAAAATTATTTTTTTTCTTTTTTTTTTTTTTTTTAATCACAGAGTATCAAATACCAGATCTTACAACAGAAACATTGATAGAAGTGGGTTTACCTATTCCTGTCCTCACTGTGGAAAGACGTTCCAGAAACCGAGTCAGTTAACACGACATGTTAGAATACACACAGGTAAGGCTTGTTTTAATTTGTTTTTGTTTTTACAAACATCAGTTAACCTCTGAAATGCTGTATATTTTTTCTCTTTTTTAGGATTTGAAATATTGAAATATTATTAATACATTTGACTCATAGATGCAGCTACCTGTTAGTTTAAGATAAACTTTATGTAATTCATTTGCTTAGGAGATTTATATGCTTTTAAAATTTCCAGATTTCTATGATTAGAAAGAGTTAAAAAATGTCAAAAACTCTATAGTTTCATTTGTTACCAAATATCAGTTTTGGTACTTAGAGTTTCAATGAGCCCTAAAATCAGAATCTGTAGATAAGGGCCATTCATCTAGTTTAAATTAGATCTTACGTACTCTATAGAGCAGGTTCTAAAATTTACAATTGCAAAAAGAGCAAAAGTAATGAGAATTAATGTTACTAATAAAGTAGCAGCCTTGCATTTTTTTAAATTGATTTATTTAAACTTACAAAGTGATCTTCTGAGGTGATAAGCCTAGGTTGTAATTTTAATAATTGAAGAAGTGCAGTTGAAGACTGTTCAAATTTGTTGAATTTGTTCAAATTTGCAGAATTGGTAGGAAATGTTTTTTCTACATTTCTGTCATAAATATATGCATGTTTAAACCATAAGCAATTGAAATAATTGAGAAATGCCAAGCATAAAATAATATAAAACTTTTGAAGTGTGCAGATGGCTATAGGACAATAGTTCTTATGTTTTAACCAGGTGTACATTTTATAGCAGGAGGTTGGCTTTAAACAAAGTCTTCATAGAAGATGTTCCAGTGACGTTCAATATCTATTTTTCACACATACTATGAATAAGTTGCCGTTTGTCTAGTTTTTAGCTAATTCATTTATGTAATTGTGTAATTATTTCATTTATGTAAGTGTGCAATTCTGTTTGTAGTATCAGTCAGTGTAATATCACTGTTCAGACAGTGATGTGATGAGTTGCCATTTACAAGAATGGCCTTGTTTACTAAAATAAAAAGACCATTGTGTGACACTTTCTTAAGAATCTTTTGAAGTTTTACAAATCTAGTTGTAGAAAAGTAACACAAGAGGTCACCCTTGTATCTGCTTTAAAACAATTGCTTGGAAGTAATATCAAAAAAAAGGTCAGTGAAAATTAGCTTCAGTATTTTAGATTCTTGGTTCTATTTAATTCATTAGCTTATTCTAGTCAGAATTTAAAAAAACAAGATTATAGTTGGTTGTGGATGCTTTTTTAAAGCTTCAGAGAGTTCAAGGGCTTTTTTTTTTTTTTTTAAGACTGAAATACATTTATCTATTGGGAAAACAGAGATAGAAAATGCAGTCCCAATCTGCAAATGAGGGGAAGTCATTTTACCTTCCAAGTAGCTTGTAAATACTCATTTAATTTGTGAAGTATGTTAGTACTCTAAATCTGCAGACAATCTGTNNNNTTCAAGGGCTTTTTTTTTTTTTTTTTTTTAAGACTGAAATACATTTATCTATTGGGAAAACAGAGATAGAAAATGCAGTCCCAATCTGCAAATGAGGGGAAGTCATTTTACCTTCCAAGTAGCTTGTAAATACTCATTTAATTTGTGAAGTATGTTAGTACTCTAAATCTGCAGACAATCTGTCTGGCATTTGGCTGCTTGGGGTACTGTAAGTATGTAGAAAAGAACAACTCTGCTTTAAAGAATTTAGAATGGCCAAGTCTTTGAGTGTTAAAATAGCAGGTCTGTGCACAATGTGCAGCATTACGTTAGCCTCTTAATTGCAGTACTTTTTTTGTTCCAGCTAGTCATTTCAAGCAGTTATACCCTTCTGGGTAAAAAATTAAGACTCAGGGACTGCAAATCCCATCTTAATAAATGAGTAATGAACTTCTCATCCCCCCTCTCAGGTCTCTATTTTATTAAGTTATACGTGAGAAATACAGGAATTTCACGTTTCCGCAACAGAATTAAGATTTCGTTTTTATAATGAGATTTACTTACATAGGCAAACTTAACCTGAAGCAATTCTTCCATGTGTCCACCAGCAGCTCTTACTGGAAGCTTTTTGCCTATGAAAGCCTAATAGGAATTTTGTATTTCCAGATGTGAATCAGTGTTCTTTGTTTTAATCTCTTTTAAAAAACATACAGTTAAAACCTGCAATCCTTAAGCACCTTCAAAACCCCTAAGCAGCAGAACAAAAGATATACATTCCTTCAATGAATTATGTGCTTGAAATCAGTTCCAGAAAAATAGCTGCTTTTGCTTCTGACAATGTGAGTTTAATTAAGAATTAGTAAGTTTAAATTATATGTAATTACAACTATAAAATTAGAAATCATATAAAAATATTTATTAAAATTGAACTAGTGTGTACATGGTAGTACTTAACTGGTGTAGCAGACATAACATACTGCGTGCTTATACTGGTCTGGAAATGTGCAAAGGCAAGGTGTTAAATATTTTCAAAGTCCTAGAGTTAACACAGCTGAACTATTTCACTAAAAGAAAAAAGGTAGTACAAAGGTCACAGTGGAGGTTTCCAGGAGTTAATTAGGACACATGGTTGTAAGGAACTGAAATTTATTATTAGTATGTTTAGGTAGCTTTGCAATCTGTTTACGCATTCCTCTTATGTTCTGTAACTTAAAGTTTCTGTGGGATTTTTCATGCTTACCTGATAACAGACTTAAATTAGCACAGCAGGGAGAGCACCAAAACGGGGAAATCACAACAGAGCTTTTCTGTAACAATATTGGCTAGTTTTTCTTTAAATAGTCAGTATGAACTGATTTTAGAATTATTTTCTGAGCAGAACTGTCCAAAACATTTTTTCATTGCATATTGTCAGTGGGTGGTTGCAAAGAATGAATGGCTCGTAATATTTATTGGAGAGTTGGAACCATATACCATCTTTTGCAGTGTTGCTATAAGACTTTCTGATTTTAAATTTTTGACTTAGTTGTTTATTACTGTCCATTTATCCTGTGGGCCTGTTTGTTTCTGTGAGAGTATATGCATTTTATAGGATTTGGTGTAAAACGTGTGGTTTTTTTTCTTTTTTCCTTTGTTTTTTGCTGTGATGATTTTGCGTTGCAGCTCCAGAGATCTTTCAAACCGCAAGTTGAAGGAAGCTCTTTTAAATAATTGTTTCATCTAGATTTCCTTTATTTTACCCATTTCAACTGATAATCATCAGCTAAGTCACAAAACCTTTTCAATAAGGTTATGTTTCCATCAGAGTAGGTGCTAAGGTTGGTGGTAAACGATTTTTTGTCAAAACCTCGTAATATAATTTATGATAACGTGTGTGTTTTATTTTAACGATTACAATTTTTCGTTTAGATACAGAAAAGTGCTGACGCTTAGTTGAATCTCCTTGCCCTTCCTCCTTGCAGGTGAGAGACCCTTCAAGTGCAGCGAGTGTGGGAAGGCCTTTAACCAGAAGGGGGCTCTGCAGACCCACATGATCAAGCACACGGGCGAGAAGCCCCACGCCTGTGCCTTTTGTCCCGCCGCCTTTTCCCAGAAAGGCAACCTGCAGTCACATATACAGCGAGTTCACTCTGAGGTAAATGCAGTTATTCACCCAGTCCTGGGTGCTAGCATGCATCTTAACTCAGTTTTGCTATTCCTGTGTGCTCCAACCAGTATAGATTTGCTTCTCTACCGTGGATTCTGGTTTGCTGCTTTTACCTGTGAGCTTTCCTTAGCTTGGTCTGAATAAATGTATGCTTAGGAGAAGTAGCAAAACCTTCATTTGCCAGTGTCTTTCCCATGCATGGGCAGATTAATAAATAGTGGGATTAGGTGTACAAAAATGTACCTTTGTCAGTCTTGGGAGAACAAGGGCTAGGCTAATCAGGTGAAAGTAAGGCAAAAACAACCAAGCAGAAAATGGTGAAAAATTTCAAGACCAAACAGCAGCTAATTCTGTAGTAGAACATCCTTGCCATTTGTCTTTGAAGTATATGTCTTGCAGCCTTTTTTAGAGGTTTTTTTGGTTACAAGTAGAAGAAAAGATCAGAATAAGATGAAAAAAAAAATGTTTAAGACCTCTTTTTGTCTGTTTTTTTTTCCTCTTTTTGACAGACAGTTTTTAAGACTAAAAAGATATCGCTGTGCTAAAGTAATACAATCCTTAGCAATGTGAGCTATGCAACTTTCTTTAGTAATTTCCTTGCAGGCTTTAGTGATTTATGGTTGGAAATACCCATAGAAAGGGATCAAGTTTTGGTTTGGAAATTATGAAGTGATAGAGGTAGTGCTTTTTGCTTCTTTTTTTCCCTGTGTGCACAATATCATCTTTGTTCTCACTCTTCCTCTAACTCTGAGATTTGCATTCTTGCTTTCCATTTTTGTGTTATCATGGTAGATATTACTAAGGATCCTTTTAGCATGCTAGTTTCTTACTTTGAGGATATGCCTTAGTATATGGATATGTCGTAATAGTTTGTGATACACTTAGTTATGTTAAGTCATATAATTTCAAGTACTGTGTCCAGTTTGGGCCACTCAATGCAGGAAGGACGTTGAGGTCCTGGAGTGTGTCCAGAGGAAGGGCAGTGAAGCTGGTGAGGAGTCTGGAGCACAAGTTCTGTGAGGAGTGGCTGTAGGAGCTGGGGATGTTTAGCCTGGAGAAGAGGAGGTGCAACGGGGACCTTATCACTCTCTACAACTCGCTGGATGGAGGCTGTGGCCAGGTGGGGTCAGCCTCTTCTCCCAGGCAGCCTGGGACAGGACAAGAGGACACAGTCTTAAACTGCACCAGGGGAGGTTTAGGTTGGACATCAGAAGGAATTCCTTCATCAGTGGGGGGTTAGACATTGGAATGGACTGTCCAGGGAAGTGGTGGAGGCACCGTCCCTGGAGATATTTAAGTCTGGACTTGGCACTCAGTGCCATGGTCTAACTGACATGGTGGTGTTTGGTTGGACTTCAGGACCTCAGAGGTGTTTTCCAACCTATTTGATTCTGTGATTCTCTGGTGTGACTAGTCATCCTCAAGGTTAACAGCTCTCTATATGTGATAGCTTTTGCTACATAAAAAAATGCACCAACATTGATTTACTAATTTAAATTGACTTTTTTCAATATTAGTTAGGGGTGAAGTAAAAACTATTTTTCACTTTTTTCTCTGTTACTCTGTTTTTCTGTAAGAAAGAAACAAGGAGTGGGGTAAGGTACTTTAAATAAATGCTATCTCTTGATCACATTCTATGCTGTATTTTGCAGTCCTGAGCCTGCATTTGAGTTCCTGCTTTGGATAGTTTATTGATATTTTTTCTTTCTTGCTGTTGCCGTGTTTTCTTCAAGCCTGCGTGGAACTCTATGAATTCTTTGTTCTGTTCTGAGACAGTTACAGAATAACATTACAGCTGATAATGAATTACAGATTGATTCTCACTTCCTAAAGCACTGTTTAGTTGTAGCATATTTTTTTACTTAATACCTCTTTTTTAAAGTCTTGCTGGCAGTTTAATATCACAAAATATGAAATACCAATCCTATAATGCAAGTACTGCAGTGTATTTTCTTTTGAATACCTTGTTGCTCCCTGCACATTGCAAGTACCACACTGGATGTTATTGCTGTGTGATGGACTGAGGAGGGGAGGTGAGGATGTTTGGAATCAGCAAATTTAACTGCTTTAGTTACCTTAACCCATTGGTCTGAGAGTCTCAAACAAGTGGCTCCTGATCACTTGCTCATTCTGTGTGTTCAAATTCAGTTCAAACTAGACATTAAACTTCTGTGCCCTTCACAGTGTTGGTTTTGTCTGCGTTTTTTTTATCTCATACTTCCAAACTTCCATTTGTATTATGTATGATGTTTAATCTTCAGGCACATTGTAATTGCTAAAGTTGCATTTCAGTTTTGCTTTTAAGTGTGGTATGGTAGGAGATGGTAAAGAGAGAAAAGTCTGGGGCCTGGTTTGCCACAGGATGTTTGTTTTGCTGTCTGGTGCTTCACAGCCTTGAGAAGCGGTAGTAGGCGATTGTAGTCACGCACATAGATTATGGTTCATTTATATCCAAGAGGTACCAGCTTGATTCCATAATTGCATGTTGGTAAGTTGAAAAAATAAACCATTTTAGCTCTCATAATCCCGTAGTATACTTGTTATATAGAAAATAACTAAAAACATAATATTTGGTAGACGTAGGGAAAATTTACCTTATTTTATTTTTTAAAGGTGAAGAATGGCCCTACATACAACTGTACAGAATGTAGCTGTGTCTTCAAAAGCTTGGGTAGTTTAAACACACATATCAGCAAGATGCACATGGGTGGTCCACAGAGTTCTGCAAGTGCTTCAACAGATGTATCTCACGTTGCAGCGGTAAGCTTTGCTCAGTATATTGTGTAAATGCCTTTGAGAGTTTAATTAGGTCTTTGAGAGTTTAATTCCAGTAATTCTTCAGATAGGTTAGAACTTCTAGACCTGTGGGTGTCTTTTGTCTCTTTCAAGTTTTGTGTGATTTTTGGTATTAATTTGCAGGATTAAAAATTGGGAAAATGTAAATTGGCCAACTATATGCAAAAAAGTATTTACAGTTTGAGGGTTTGGTCGAAAATAAAGCAAAGTAATTCAGCAACTAAGTAAAGTATAATTCTTGTTCTTACAGATTATGTTAGCCTCATCTAATAAAATAAAAATTATGGGGAAGTTTTAGAACTATTGAAATAATGTATTAGTTTCAACTTATTTTAAGAAATTGTATAATTCTAGTCCATACAAACACGTAGTGGATTCTTCTGTGTATATCTGATAACTTCTTTTAAATGTTAGCTTCTTATTAGGCAGACTATAAAGGAAAACACATAGCTATATTGGAAGCCATGAATGTTTTTCTTTCTTTACCAAGATATAAAAATGAGCTAAAATACAGAAAATGTCTCTTCTTTCATAAAACTACAGTATTTTTTGAACTAGTGCATATTAATTTACCTTCTTTTTTTCTTTGATTAGAACAACCCTACCTTTAGTCCCATCTGTTCTGCCTAATCTCCAACTCATGTCTTAGTGTTCAATGGGTGATGAGTAATATGAGACTTTGAAAGAGGAGCATTAAAATTTGAAGTCTGAACTTCATTTTGCAGCTGTGTCTTTTTGAAAGAAACTGTCTCGTCTGGGAAAAATTGTTTGGAAAAGAGGGTTTTTTTACATTTTCTGAAGTTGTTTTATAGGGCAGGTTCTATTTGTTCTCCATATTAGTTCATAAAAAGAAAGACTAATGTGTCTTATTTGCAAGTACATATATTCTCTATGTCTTTTTTTGCATTTCTACATTTTCAAGCCTAATCTTAAAAGCAGGATGGAAAAGAATTCCTTCATACTACCTCTTTTTTTTTTTTTCCCCTGGCCAGCTCTGTTTTTATTTTTTTGGTTTGCTTAAATATTTTGGATTTGCTTAGCATATTGATATTACAGCAGTGTGGTATTATCTCTGCTTGCATGAATACTTCACTGCTTGCATCCAAGACAGGAATAGCAAAAAATGCCATACAATAATATAAGCAAAGAGAGACAAGGGAGAAAAAGATTCTTTTTAAAAATTGATGCCAAGAAGTTTAGCAAGGAGGAGCAGAGATAAAAAATGACATGTCAATTGCATATTAGAGGGGATTATGCTTTTTATTTGTAATTTTATATCTGAATCTGCATGTATTTAATTATTTCTGGTTTTTTCTATTGCTTTAGAAACTTAGTACATTATTAGGTTAGCACTAGCATTCTTAGATTAGAACTTTCTTTCATTCTGCTGAAAACTTGCATAGCTGCTTTAACAACAAATCTCCAGTATAATAATCCTATTCTGAAGTTTGCCTTGGTATGTTCCTGGGGATAAGAAATGGTTATGTCCTTATTAAATACTCATTCCAAAAGCTGAAGTTTTCTGAAGTGCACCTCTACCAAAGAATGTACTCTTGTGGGATACATGAGAATATTTTCTGAATTATAGTGATTGTAAGGCTGTCATTTTGCTGTCATTTGCTGCATTAGTATTTATAGCTGATTTCCTGTATTTCTGTTACTCTCACATAGTCTGATTTTTCTGTACTACTTTTCTGTGTTGTATCAGCCATATTTTTCTTCTTTTTAATAGATTTAAAATATTTTGATTTCTTTGTAGGACTCTGTCACCCAGCCTTTAACAACATCCCCTACTAATCTTTTGCAACCTGTTGATAACAAATGGAAGAATGTAAGTGTGAAGTTGTTGCCATATTTTTGTGTCAAGACTGTAATTGGGAGAAGCTTTACATAATTTTGTAAATTTTCATTTAACTGGGGAAAAAAGGTGTGCTATGATACTTTGTGAAAAGTTGGATCAGCTAATATGTGAAGGGTGGCTCCTTGGCTAATGCAGCTGGTTATTTAGAGGTGGAACAGATCTCAAATGTATTATATTGCCTCATTTGTTTACACACTCATGATTTTGCATGTAAGTCTGTTCAACAGCTCTTCAAAATGGAGGTAAATACTTTTCTATATAAACAGATATGAGACTAAGGATTCTTAAAAAATCCTGTGTTGCCCTATCCCTCTGCCTCTGTTTGGTAGGGATTACCATGGTTTGGTTGGAGAGGGAAGGAGCTGTGTTCACACGGGTTGAATTGATTGGAATTCAGGCAGCAGAGGAATCGTGGGGCTCAGGAGGAGCTGTGGAGCTGGGGAAGGATGATGCAGGGCTGACTTTCTGGAACTCCATAGCAAACAGTTGTGGGGTACCAGAGGGTCTGTATGTGCTGGTCCCCCTGAGAATTCGGACAGATTTTGTCACAGCTATACAGCTGTTTGTCACCTACAGGTTGCAGCATGGTATCTTAGGGACAGACCATGGATTTACAGTCTTCCCTTCCCAACTTCAGCTACTGATTATTTTCTGTTGTACTCAAATCCAAAACACCAGGAACTGGGAAATAGGCAGTATTGCTTTAAAGTCACGTGAACAGCCCATCCACTGTAGGCAGGGCAGAAGAGGTGGAGGGGTGGCACTGAATGTGTGAAATAGAAGGATTAGAGTGTTTGGAACTCACAGTTGGCAATGAAATAATTGAGTGCCTGGATAAGAATCAAGGGGCAAACAAATAATGCAGATATCATAATGGGAGTCTGCTGTAGACCTTACAGGGAGGACGATGACATTGACAAATTATTCTTTGAGGAAATAAGGGATGCCTCTGAGCCCTTGCCCTTATGAGGGGCTTCAACTTGCCAGAAATTACCTGGAAGAATCACACAGCTGATACAACCTGGGCCAGAAGATTACTGTAAAACCTGGATGACAACTTTATGGAATAGGTCCTAAGGGAGCAGACTCAGAAAGATGCCCTCTTTGATCTGCTGTTTGTCAGCAGAGAGGATCTCATAAGCAAAATGGAGATTGGCAGCCATCCTGGCCGCAGTGACCATGTAGTGATAGAGATCAAAATCTCTGTTGACAGGAGGGAACAGAGTGCCAGCAAAACCTCAGCTCTGGACTTGAGGAGAGCAGACTTCAGGCCACTCAGGGAACTAGTAAATAAGGACCCCTGGGAAAATGTTTTTGCAGGACCTGGGGAATATCAGTGCTGGTCACTTTTAAAATATCACCTTCTGAGGGCACAGGAGCAGGCAATTTGCAAATGTCACAAATCAAGCATGCAAGGCAGGCCAAGTTGGCTGAACAGAGATCTTCTCTTGGAAATAAGGCAGAAAACAAAGGTGTATGCCCTATTGAAGCAAGATCAGGTGACACGGGAAGAATACAGAGATTTTACTTCTTGCTGTAGGGAGAAAATTATGTGGCCAAGGGTCAGCTGCAGTTGAAGTGGGCCAGAACTGTGGGGGATTATAAAAAGAGTATTTTTCAAATGTATTAAAAGTAATTGGCAGTGTAAAAATAACATTGACCCATTATGGGATGAGGATGGTCACCTCACAGATAGGGATAGGGACTTGGTCTGTTCAGCCTGGAGAAGACTTAGACCTCAATTGCAGTCACAACTTCTTCATGAGGGGAAGAAAAGGGACAGACACTGATCTCTTCTCTGTGGTGACCAGGGACAGGACCTGAGGGAATGGCCTGAAGTTTTGGCAAGGGAAGTTTAGGTTTGATATTAGGAAAAGGTTCTTCACCCAGAGGGTCATTGTGCACTGGAACAGGCTCCTCAGGGAAGTGATCACAGCACCAAAACTGGCAGAATTCAAGAAGCATTTGGACCATGGTCTCAGACATGTGACTCTTGGGGTGTCCTGCACAGGGCCAGGAGTTGGATTTGATGATCCTGACGGGTCCCTTCCAAATTATTCTGTGATAATGTGATGAAGAGTGCCAGGCTTTTCCTAGTGAGAGATATGAGTTGGGAGCAATGGATCCCATTGCCTTCTCCTCCCAGAATTGCCTGAAACTGCCAGGCAGCTTTCCAGCCATTCTACCCCCAGCCTGTAGCACTGCCTTGGGGTTTTGTGACCCAAGTGCAGGACCTGGCACGTGGCCTTGTTAAACCTTACACAGTTGAACTATTGACCAAGTCTGTCCAGATCTGGGATTGTATAGGGTCTGTATTTCATTCTGGCAATTTTTAGGGTTTTTTCAGTTGTCTGTTTATAGTGTTCACTGTTCATGAACTGTATTCAATGATATAGGAGGAATCAGAGCCATCAGAATCCTTAAAATATGCCATGGTGTGTTTATTAGTGAAGATATTCAAGCTGCATTAGCTGCCTTGTCCATCAGATGAAATACTTAGGTGTGATTTCATCTTCTGTTTTGAAGAAGAGGGAGAAGTCTGTCATCTTAACAGAAAAGAGGAAAAAATGTTTGAGGGTCAAAGCTAGCCAAATTAACATTTGGAAATAAAGTGTGAAATCTTAGCAAAGATAATTTACTCTTGGAGCCACGTACTGAAGCTGGATGGCAACAGAAAAAGTTAACCACAATAAACTACTTGATTTGAAGAACTGCTCTAAATTTTTATAGTTACTGTGACTTGAAGGTGTAATTCACTCAGAGCAGGTACACTGTCTGTGTTGCACAGCCGATCAGACAAGCCAAGGGTCACCACAAGGTCCACTGTTCCAGTTGAACAGATCTTCATGTTATCTTTAAAATTGGATATTCACATAAGACTTGGAAAGAGACCTCTGAAACTTTTTATAATTAACAACGTATCTTAAGAGTAACAGTGGTAACAAACTTCGTATATGTGCATGTGTGTACATTATTGTTCAAAAAAGAGACTCCATGAGACTGTGTATAAACTGCTGTATAATACACAGGACACACTGGCTAAACACATGTAATGCTGTAATTTTCGTATCAAAGATGAAGTTGAGAATTAATTTTTCTCTTGCTAAAGCCCGGTAGAATTTTATACACTTTAGGTAGCAGGCATCCTGCTCTACATAAAAGCTTTCCTACATTCTGTTTCCAGAAAAGAATTTACCTCTATAGAGAGCTGCTACGCTCTTCAGCAAACTGCTTTGTTTCAGTTCCTGTTTGTTTATGCCATTCTCATTGCAATATAATGTATCACCCATATTGAAATGTTTATAGCACTTTTGCTAAATTGGAATCTGAAGAGATCCAGTGTCTTTTTTTGTCTCACTAGTGAGGTGAAAAAAGAACTAATGGTTAAATCAGCAAAGTAACAAGTGGTATTCTCACATGCAGGCATGAGAAACAAGATAAGGATTGTTTTTTGTCATCTTGTGAGAAGGCATTAAGAATACTTCATCAAATTCACAGGACATAATCTGAGTCAAGCTAATGTTTCTTAATATAATTCTTTGTAACCATCCTTTCTTTACTACGGTGACTGTCATCTTAACTATCTAGTGTAAAGTGTCAGTATAAAGAAAATCTCAGGGACGTTTTCAGATCAGAAGGAAATAGTACAAATGTGAAATCTAAGATTAATCTTTGCTAAAAATAATCCGAGAGAAGATAGCCTTTTATATCTGTATGAGGTTGCACATGCACCTGGAAGTGTTTCTTTTTAGAGAACAGAAGTGAGTATTAGAAGCAAATAACCAGTGTGTTCTAGCATACCCAGCTGTGGGGCTAACCATTGTATAAATACGAATTTCTATTTTCTGCAGTAAAACAAATTATTTAAAGCAGTTGTTTCAGTAATGATATACTTATGCAGTCTATTTATCATAAGAAGTTTATAAATGTAGGCAAAGAGGAGTCTTTATTTCTGATTTTTAAATAAATACCAAGGCTCTTTATCACTTTTTCCCTTCATATTTGTTACTAAGGTAGTCTAAGATACACGATTTCAAATTAAAGATTGAGAAATTAGATTTTTTGCAATTCAAATTTTTTTAGTATTTTGATGGAGCCTGATATGTATTTAAATTTTTAGAATATGAAGGGATTCCTCTAAAGCTAAGTGGTTTCAAAGGTTGGAAATTGAAGAGGAAAAGTTAGTCGTTTGTTCTGAAAGGTTGTGACACAGCAACACAGATAATTTACTAAAAAAAAATCTCTAATGGAAGGGGTTTTTTTACAAAAGACCTGCTTGAGATAAATGTGAACTTTAAAAAGATAGCCATGTCAGTTTATTTCTTTTGGAAATTACTTTTCATGTGGCCATTACATGTGGAGTTTTGTAGTTGATCCCTCCCTGTGTTTTCTATATTGGTTGAAGGTTCAGTTGTTAACAATAAATTTAATTCAAGCTGTAAGCTTACAATTTCAAGCTTGGGAATAATTGAAAAAAAAGGGATATACAAAAGCAATTCTATAATGGAGTAAGCAAACTTTCAGTGAGGCTCTGTATAATGATTATGTCTTGTACAAGTAGCCATCCTCGTAGTGGACAGTTACCAGGTATTTCAGGTAAGGAGACTGGACAGGTGAGTTCCTAACACATACTTCTGATCTTCCTTGACAAACATGCCACTGTATATTTCAGGCCACACATTTTCGGTCTCCACTTCTTCAACAGACAGAAAACCAGGTGTCTCCAGCTGCTGCTCATCAGGGTCAGCAGACTGTCACTGATGTCATTCAGCAGCTCCTGGAGTTATCAGAACCAGGTCCTGTAGAAAATAACCAGCCTCAACAACCTGGTCAACAGCTCAACATTGCAGTGGGGATCAGTAGAGACATTTTGCAGGTAAGAGCTCTATGTGAGAACAGCTTTGCATTTCAGTGGTTCCTTTCTCATTCTTTCTTATATTTTAATGAAATTTGTTCTCAATATTTTCAATTATAGCATTCCTTATGCATTTCTAAACAATCAGTCAATCAAGAAATAATTGTAAAGATTTATTGAATGGGTATGGATTGCACCACTATATCTTTGTATGTCTTTAAGTGTACTACCCTGTACATGGATATTTTTACTGATACCTTAAGCCTTTTTTTTTCCTGTTGCCTAGAAGCAGCTTGTGGCATGTCTATAGGTTATGCAGTGCTTAAAACATATCATTCAAGAGAGGAAAAATATTTTTATCTGGTTAAAAAATGAGAATGTATGCATGGTCTTAACCCTGTTCTAATTAATAAGGGCTGTCTAAATATTTCCTATTTGTGCAGGAATATTTTTTCCAAGGTCAGCCAGTGTTTTTCCTAAAAAGCTTATTATGTCTTGTCCTTGATAATGGCAGAAGGAGACACGATATAACAGAAGAGATGTAGGGTGGTGAGTTACTAACTGTGCTTGTTCTGCATCCTGCACCACATAAAGGCACAAACAGGATGGATCAGGGCAGAGAATAATATTCTTTTAGTTTTTTTAGTTTTAGTGGTAGCCTGCTAACCTTTAGGGTCCCTTTTCATCTCTAGACTTCTAAGTACCACTTAAATTAGTGTTTGGAAGACCCGATGATGCAAATATTATATGCAGCTATGGGCAGGTTCACCCTGTTACCTGTGCTGAGTTCTCTAATGTCTGGAATGTGATGAGGAATTGCAAAGAGTAACAACTTGGTACATAACTATTATCTGATAGCTATTACAAAAACCCCAACTTCTTGTTTCCTGAAAGGCAGCTACTGGCAAATGTGTAAGTGCAGAAAATCCAACCTAAAATTTCGCAGACAATCAGAAATCAATTCTGTATAATAAAGTGTTTGCAGGTTTGAAATACAGTTGAGATTTTGTGAGAACGAGACATTTAGTCCCTTCAATTATATTTGCATTGTATCTTCTAAGTACTTGTTTGAGAAAAGCTGGGGATAACTGTGAGGTGTTTCTTCCTTAGTCTAGATGTTTTTTTGTTCTTTTTTTAGCAAGCATTAGAGAACAGCGGCTTGTCGTCAATTCCTGTCTCTGCACATTCTACTGACTGCAGCCAGGCCAAGGCTGCTGGGGCCCAGGATCAGAACCCAGATGTCCCAAGCCTCTCAAATCATCAGGCTGATTCTAATAGTGCCGAACAAGATAAGGAGCAAGAGAGTACAGATAAACTAGATAAAAAAGAAAAAAAGTTCATCAAGAAAAAATCACCGTTTTTGCCTGGTAATATTGCCACTTCTTTCTACTTCTTGTGCTGTAAAGAGTGTAGTAATTGTGGGTGTGTTTATGGCTTTATAAAGGGATTTCCCAAAATGTACTGTGGATTAGTTATGAACAGTATTTCTTATCTAAAAAACAGTGTAAGATTAATAATATTTACAATTTTCATTTAAAAATACATTTTCATGAAAAAAAAGCATGTCAGGATGGTGTGAAATGAAATTCTACTTCTAAATCTTATGGATTAAATCAGTGGAGTTACAGGAAAAGGACAAAAAGAATACAGGCAGGACTGCAGATCTTGACTGATCCCATGTAGGGAAGGACGAAGGTTGACATTATGAATACTTCTTCATGTCACCTGTCTCTGGAATCACAATACTGATATGATACTGTCACCATAAATACATGTTGTTATTCTGCCTCTGTACTGCATTGTGTATATGCAAGCCTGCATTTTGTCTCGGTGTGCTTAAATGCAACTTCAGTTTCAAGGTTGCTTGAGCTTAATGGCTGCTGGAAATTGTTTGTTCCAAGTAAAGCCTTCATACTTTAGTGGCCAGCCTGATATATACAGTGCTATAATGCAGCCTTTGATCTCTGTCTGTAGTGTCTTCATAGGCACATAGATGTTGCTTTTTTTTTTTTTTTTGCGAGGGATAGCAAAATTGATCTAAAGTGAAAACTTGTCTTCTTCCACCTAGCTCTGATAAAAATTAATTAAATTTTTCCTCTGGTAATAATTATTTTGCTACATGTGTTTAACAACTCTCTAACTGTGACTGCAAATAAAAATAAAAGGCCACTGCTGTACAGTGAAACACAACCACTTTTGTTTTTTGATAAAGTAACATGACCTCAATGTCCTGACAGGAAAACAAACACTAGGTTAACTGGTTTAAATGAGCAAACAATCTGTTACTGAACAACATATGAATAAAAAACTCAGATAGGTTTTAGAAGGGCTTTCTTTTGATTTTTTGTTGAGAAAAAATGTCCGGTTGCCTTAGGGCATACCTTAGGGTTCTTGGATCATAAAACAACTTTTGTAAAAAAAGTAGCCCTAAATTGTTGAGCTATCAGAAGGGCTTGTACAGTTTTTCTTCCAAGTTTACAAAATGTAATTTAAATCTGAATTTGCAAAAGAGAGGATCAAGCAAAGTATCTTCTCCAGTTAGATAAGTGTTAAGTACATAAAATAATTTGGTTTGGTTGTGGTTGAGGATTTACAGTCATTGTTGGATAATTTTGTGTTAGATATTGTATTTACAAGTTAACTGGTATATTATACTGAATTTACAGCTGCATTCTACATTTTTAAGTGGCATAGAAATTGAATTATTTGAATTTCAACAGGATTCTCTTGGGTTTTTTTTTTTTGTAATTCCAGCCCATCACCATTTTCATGAAGCAGAATATATCTGCTTTTTTTTTTTTTTTTGCGTGAAATGTGTTGTGATGGCATCTATTTCACAGAATATTTTTGTGGTCTGACTGCTTTGCTTAGCATCGATGTAGTGGGATTTTTCAAGAATTGTTAGAAGGTTTAAAAAGCATTCATTCTGATATTCCTTGTTTTAGGTTCTATACGTGAAGAAAATGGGATCAGGTGGCATGTTTGTCCATATTGCTCTAAAGAATTTAAAAAACCAAGTGATTTAGTGCGCCACATTCGCATTCACACCCACGAGAAGCCATTCAAGTGTCCCCAGTGCTTCCGCGCCTTTGCCGTGAAGAGCACTCTAACAGCACACATAAAAACACACACTGGCATTAAAGCTTTCAAGTGCCAATTCTGTATGAAAAGCTTTTCCACCTCAGGGAGTTTAAAAGTTCACATTCGCCTGCATACAGGTAAGGCCTTGAAATGGCTTTGTGTATTCTATGATGTGGGTGGGACCTTGAATGAGAAAAGACTCTGAAATGTGTAAGTTGTAGATGTGTCTGCCATGCCATTGTTAATATCTATCTGAGAATGTATCATTTTAGTGTTGTACATGATGAGTGTCATTTTATGTCATGACTGTCTAGTGTTTCATGGCTTTGAAACTTTGGGCTCTTACATAAAACATGGACATTTAATTTTCTGATGATGAGTCAGCTCTTGTTCCTTTCTGATATCACTATTCTGAATGTATTTAGTTGTGTTTTCCAAAGAGTCATACTCTTGTAATTTGAGTTCTAATTTTACTGATCCCCTGTCATCTTTAATGTTTGCTCTGTGTCTTCCCTCCCCCTCCCCACACTTTTTGATAATTTCACTGTAACACTCAGGACTGGTTACTTCCCATTTTATGTTCCACATTACAGTGTTACTTCATGTTTTCACCAACTTACTGTTTTCAGCATATCTTACACTGAATATCCTAGAACTCTGATCATATAGTCTTTCTTTACATAATATATGATGTCTTCAAAATCTTTTTATGTGATTGAACTATCCTTTCCATAAAGAACAATGAATTTTCAGCTTTTGTTAAAATACCTTGTTGTTTTCCAAGTTCTTTCTTTGTTCATATAGGTAAATAAAGTTTCAGCGAGATAAATGTGCTGCTCTTCTCTTTAATTCCTATTTATGTAATTACTTCTACAAAAGTATAATTTATTGGCTTAGGTGCATTTGGGATCCAATGTATTTTATACTTTGATGTATTTTATCCATGAAATATCAATGTTGGATTCATCTGCAGAAAGACTTCCACTTTTTTTTTTTTAAACTTGTAAACCAGTATTTTTTTTCTGTTAGCTTCAAGTCAGGCTTACTTCATAGAAACATTCAGATTAATTCAGAGTGGCAGAAGCACTAGGCTTGGAAAACAGGTAGTCCATTGTTTATGGAACTGCTCTTTAGTTTCAGGTGTTTCCTTTATTGCATGAATAGTGCAATAAATTATTATTTTCTGCCTGTGATTGAACTTCATAAGAGCTGTCTTCATAATACCCAGTCACATTTCCTAGCCTTTTAAGTCCAAGATTTCCCCTTGAACAAAACCAGAAAGTTGTTCAGCTTTGCTTGTCTCTAACTTACCAAGTTCTCTAGGAAATCTCTCCCAAGGAGATGTTTCTACTGGATTTTGCATTACAAAAGTCTTTGCTACTTCTGTTGGCATGCTCTTTTGACTAGCATCAAACAGAGTTGATGTTTTCAGAGACCAATCTAGAATTTTTTCGATTTTATGACATCTCTTCTATCCTATTATATAACATACTTGTCTGTGTGTTTGCTGATTCCTTTTTCTCACAGTTTTTTAAAAGTTTGTTTTGGATGGCGTTTAACCTGCTCGATGTGCAATTCTTAGGAGAGCTTCTGAAACACTTGAAAGTTGCTGTCACTTGTGTGTCATCCAGTTTCTTGATTACAAACTTGCTTCAAGTGATGTGTTTCTGTCAATTAGCTGTTCAGCAGATTAGTTGTTCCTTTGATTGGATTTTATGGATCTGTTTTGAAAACCTATGTTACAATAAACACCATAAACACAGAGAAAGCAAAAAAAAACCTAAAGAGGAAAGAGAATCAGTTTTCTAAAGCTACATTTCTAGGTTGATAAAAACAAAATTTTAAACGATTTTTTTTTAAATCTTTTGCAGGTGTTAGGCCTTTTGCTTGTCCTCACTGTGACAAGAAGTTTAGAACATCAGGCCATCGGAAAACTCATATCACTTCACATTTTAAACATACGGAACTAAGAAAGCTGCGACATCAACGGAAACCCGCAAAAGTTCGAGTAGGAAAGTCAAGTGGTCCAGTACCAGACATTCCTTTGCAAGAGCCCATTCTCATAACTGATTTAGGTAAAGAGAGAGTAAATCCATACTCAGCTGAAATTTGGATTTCAGTGGAATATAAAGGTTGCATTTTAACCAAGCAAAAGCATTCAGAGCTCACTCATAAAGATGCACATTGAAATAAGTCATCAAAACCAAACTTCAGCAAAATGACATATTTTGTAGTTTGCTCACATTAGAATTAATTAGAACATTATGTTTTATTTACAGTGAAATTGTATAATCCTTACCAGTAAGAAAGTATGTGCATTTTTATATTAGGAGTTTAACCAGAATATTATTAGACTGTTGATATAGAAGACATGACAGTTCATGACCTAGAGTCTTCTTAAGATGATCATGTTTCAATAAACATTTGTAATAAAGATTACAGGTATTAATGAGTCTGTCTATTACATGATTTTTCAGTAATTGTTATAATTAAGTCCTCAACTGAATTAGTAATTATTACTGGGTATATTAAAAAAAAAAAAAAAAGGACAGCTTAATTCTGGAACCTACTTTGGAGAATTCAAGTTATCTTAATTTTATCATATAAATATTGTCACAAGATTGTGTAAAACCACTTCTTGGAAGAAGTTGTACAAAACAATATGTTGTTGTCTAGTAGAGGTCAGTAAGTGGGTGAGGTGTTTGATTGAACAGTCTGCTAACCCCTGACTTGTCTACTGTGCAGTCATTTTATCCTGGACTCTTACATTGGTAATACCTTTAACTTATACCAATAAAATTTTTGCCACTCTTTAAAAATCCCTTTGCTTTCACTGTATCCAGGAGTTACTGAAAGCAACAGTAGGAGTTATTTTGGTATCAGACAGAAGAAACTTAAATTTTTGGGGTGCAATCAAAACTTAGCTGACAGCTTCAGACAGATCACACAGTATTTCTCTCTCGAGTGAACCCCAGAAACAAGTATAATCTCATTTCTCGATTTTGAAGAGAAGCTTCATTTCAATGCAATTAAGGTCTGCTCACTGAAAGTCTGATTTTTGGAAAAAGATTAATATTAACAAGAAATACTATTGAAGTTGTTTCCTATGGATGCTGATAACACGTGAACTCTGCTGATCCTAGAATGTTCAATGTAATAATAAGTTCTACTGTTTATCTAGAGGCTGTCATGTTTTTTTCAATCCCCTGACAATATTTCCACATTTTTACTCCTTCCCCCCCCAAAAATAATCATCATTCTTTTAGAGGTGTCAAGAACCTAATAATGTTACTTTGTAATATTGTTAATCTTTTGAGTGACTCTTCTGTTGATACATATTTTGCTTTCTAAAATAGTCTTAATTTTTCTAAAAGCCTATGAAAAAAAAGTCTGCAAATTATTTTCTACCTGTTTCAGTGCTTTTCAGAAAAGATATATTAAATATTTGTCAAGGTGTGTACCTGGTAATACCTGATATACATTGATTAAATATCATTTGCTAAGGTTGAGGTTGGAAGAAGATATTATTGGATTAGCAATGAATTCATAACTGTCAATTTTTTCTAACGTTAATGCTTGTTTTGGGCAAGGCTGCTAGTGTAGTGAGTTGGACCTGTGGATAAAAGAAGAACTTTTCACTAAAATATCATGTACAGTATAATATCTATAATGCTAAATAGATATATGCATAATTTTAAGTAAATGCTGGAAACATGCACATTTTCTTTATATTTTTGGGTACTACAAGTTTACTCATACTTTCTTTTCAAATACTAGCTCTTCAGACTACTGCATCTTTGGAATAACTTTGCCAATCAATTTTTCCTTTTTGTGTGTGTCTGTTTATATATACAGGTCTTATCCAGCCCATCCCAAGGAGTAGCCAGGTCTTCCAAAACTATTTCAATAGTAATTTTGTGAATAATGCAGAGAGACCATATAAATGCTATTATTGCCATCGAGCCTATAAAAAATCCTGTCATCTTAAACAACACATCAGGTAAAATAAAGACAATAAAGAAAGGAAATGTATGCCATAACAAATTTGTGGAAAGGCATGAAATTTATATAGTATTCACTGAAATGACTTTTTTTACCATCTTTTAAACACTGAAGCAGTGATAATTGATTTTTTTTTTTCCTGTAGAGTTGGAGGAAGCTTTGGACTAACTCATGCCTATATGCAGTTCTAGTAGTATAAGTGGTTGTGTTCAATGTGCAGTTTAGTTTACTGACATTTGGATTCTTTTTTCCAAAACTGTGTATAGAAAATAACAAGCATTGTTTGTGAATTCTTGTGGTAATTTTGTAATTGCATACTACATATTGCCTGCTTTGTATGTAACTCCTATTTTCTGAGAAGGAAATTTGCCTTTTGTTCTGTATAGAAAACCTAAAAGAATTTGAGCTTACATTGTAATCGAGTAAATATTGTTGCAGATCATTTTGTTGCTTGAAGCTCTGTTCAAGTTCCATGTAGTCAGTCTTGTTAGAACCACAAAGTCATGGAAAAAAAATTAGGTTGTAGGAGAACCAGCGAAAGTTACTAATCCAGTCTTGTTATGAAAAGAAGAGTAGCTTCAAAGTTAGATCAAGTTGCAATTTTAGGAGCAATGAGATTTTTGTAGTAGGAGTATTTTCAGTAGAGCAGTGACTGTGAATAGTGTGTCAAATAATCCCCATGGCACACCAGGGAAGGTCAGGATACCCTCCTGATTATTTTTATCATGTGTATTGGTAGCAAAACAGTAATCTTAATATCTGTCATATACTTTGTTATGGCATCCAATGTGGTGGTCATAGGCTTCCAAGGTTACAGTAATCATAAGCTATCCCTAGCTTTTCCTGATTTTATTAAATCTTGCTTCTTTTATCTTCCATTTGCTAGCATTCCCATTGCCTTCTTTCTAGCTTTCTCCTGGGATGCTACAGTTGTAACCCTTAAATTTTTGTTGCATTCCATTTAATTTCCTCCCCTTTTCTTCCATCTGTTTTGTATCTCAGTGTAGTCCTAAAGGGAAACTCCTCTAACACCTCTGGAAGGAAGGATATAACAAGTGCTATGTACTTTGATAATAAAAGTGATAGGCTTTCCCCACTTGAATATTTTTTTTTCACACAGCATTATGAGAGGCAGGTTGTGCCTTGTTCAGAAGGTATTTACGATGGACACCGTTCTTTTCCGAAGTTTTCTGTTAAGTGTCGTGGTAGTATATATAAGGAGAGCCATGTCTTTTTCTCCAAACTTTTGTTTACAGTTTTTTAGCTGAATTGAGGAAAATACATGTGAGTGATAATATAGTCTGAAGAACTAATACACCATCTGAAATGGAAAAATGGAAACCCAGGTATTGGTGTGATGGAGATGAAGTATGATCAGAAAAGGAGATTGTACTGTAGAACATAACTAAAACTACTCAGATAATATTGTTTTTAGCCCTGCCAGGTTGTTTGTAGCTTAATAAAGTTTAATTTGTGACTTTTGTTAACTGGAACCTCTTCCATCCATACAGCTGTCGCTTAGTTTGGTTTATTTCTCTCATATTAAAACTGAGTCCTTTAATAACTTTGTAAATGAAACTGTTAAATCTACTTTAACTTCTGCTTTCTCTTAAAAAGGTCTCATACAGGTGAAAAGCCATTTAAGTGCTCTCAGTGTGGAAGAGGTTTTGTGTCAGCTGGAGTTCTGAAAGCACATATTAGAACACACACTGGATTGAAAGCTTTCAAGTGTGTAGTGTGCAATGGGGCCTTCACTACTGGCGGCAGCCTCAGGCGACACATGGGGATCCATAATGACCTTCGACCATATATGTGTCCCTACTGTCAAAAAACATTCAAAACATCCCTCAACTGTAAAAAACACATGAAGACTCATAGGTATGCCTGCAATTTTTGTATAAATCTTTCCGTGTAGTTCAGCAGCCATTCCTTAAAAAGTCAGCTTTGCTCTGTAGCAACTGTATATGTTTGAATAAGGATTTTTATTTATGGGTAGCAAAGCTTGGGTACCTTTGCAGGTATAGTAAATTGTGGTGTATATTAAAAATAAAAAATTGTTCATATAAATAGGATATATGTTTAACTGAAACCACAAAGGCTTTCTCACCTTACTTTGTAGATATGAACTTGCACAGCAACTTCAGCAGAATCAGCAGTCTTCTTCAATAGATGATTCTACTGTACATCAGCAGAGCATTCATGTTTCTACACAAATGCAGGTGGAGATTCAAAGTGATGAGCTACAGCAGTCAGAAACTGTTGCAACAGATCAGCAGGCTATTTTAGAGTTAGACCAGCAACCAGTAGTAGGCACAGAAGAAACAGCACTAGAACAAGAATTGGCTGATCAGCCTTTAGAGCAAGATGAGGGTGAGTATGAGTATTTGAAATATAATAAGGTTTATAATGAGATAAGTTTACAAGTTCTCAAATAATTGTTTCTTGACAGGAACTACAAAAATGCGTGGAGTAAAGGCTACTTACTATATACTTGAAGTATGTAGTACAGTTTCATTCATTGGTGTTTAGGTTTAGTATTAAAATATAAAAAGATTAGGATTTGCACCCTTTAGTTGTCACAAGCAAAACTATTAAACAAATATACAGACAAATAATCTGTCCACAAAATCTTACCATGTCAGTTCTCTTATTATTAAAAAGCACTGCTTTATAGTCTACTTATAAAGTAACACCTGTGGTTTGAGGGGAGTGTTCCATGTTATTTTATTTGTAACAGTGTAACAAAATGTTTTGGTTTTGCTTCTTTGCTCTTTTTCATGGTGCAATGAGTTATCGAGTACAACAGGGGAATATAAATGAAATGTACTATAAACAAAGATTTAAATACCTAATAATTCAGCTAATAATTGTTTAGTTTATTTTTAATGCAAACATACAGATGACTGTAAAATGTACGGGTTTCAAAACAACTGAAATAACATTTAATTACAATTTTTTTCTTGATATCTTCCCCTTTTCTTTCACCCTTTCCCCTCACCTTCCTTTCCCCATTTCAGATAGATTTGTGACATCCCAGCACGCTTTACAGGAAAACATCACTCAGTTTGACCAACAGACTATAACACAGCAGCCATTTGATCAACAGAGCTTATCACAAGGTTAGTAATAAATAAAGGAGGTAAAAAGTAGTTTTTATAAATCTGGCTTCACAGCATAGCTATGATAAAACATTTCTAAAGTGGGCATCTGCAGTCAAAGTAACTGCAATGCAGAGAACTTGGAAAAAATTACCGTTCTGAAGCTATACTTGATAGAATATTATGAATACTTAAATTTATTTTTTTTTTTGCTTTTATGAGCCAATGTCTAGCCATTACAGTATGGGTTTTATAGTCAAGCATATAATATTCTTTCCTTGATTGTGTTTGAAATTGCTGTGGCAGTAGGCAGTTTGCACAAGTTTCTTCCTCTAGTATTCATGCTTATAAACTGAGATGATCAGAAATGCAGTTTTAAGATTTAAGTGAGTAGGTACTGGGATTCATTTTGGAAAAAGGCAGTGCAAAATATAGTCATGTAAAAAACATACTTTCACCTATCTACAGCAGTTTCTTTATATATTTCATAGCACAGTGAAACTAGCAAACGAGAGAGATTGTAAGCACTTGGAAACTATTTTTTTCCCTTAAAATACAGAGAAATATGTGTAGACATGTAGACATTCTGCAAATAATGAAGAAATTACTGTCTTTCTTTGCTTTTCACGGCTGAATTTCTTGAATTGTTACATAATATGAAGCTACTCACTTTGTTTTGGGGTTTCATTGGTGGTTGTTTTGGGTTTTGTGGCAGAGAGGCTGTTGCTGAGGTGGGGAATATTCAAGGGGTTTTCATTTGTTTTGGTTGGAAGCACATTGCTGCCTTATCCCTTGATCTCCTTGTTTCTGTCTCTAGGAAATAACTTCATGTAGCTGATAACCAGTAATTGGTATTCTATCTGCACAAACTTCTCTGTTCTTAGTTTCATTCCCTTTTAATTGTATAGTATCATTTGTAAAAACGTAATTGACTGTGGTAAGTTGCATCACACTGTGAAGAAATAGTATAATTTGCCAATTTTAATTCTCTAGGTTATGCTGCTTTGCGTGTAAAGAAAAGAAAATTAAACACCTTTATTAAACAAGACTGATCCAGATCCTCTTAAAATACTATGATTATTTTCATTGGTTGGCTTTTACAGTTTTTCACATGAGTGAGAAGACACTACGAAAAAGAAATAGCAGCGTTTTGCTCTACATTATTCTGAAGAGTGATGGTGGTTTTTGTTTGATTTTTTTTTAATATCTCCTTAGAATTTATAAACCCAATAAGTAACTCTTGTTTTGTTATCTTATTTAAACTTCAGTTTCTGTGTATGTGTATCTTCTACAATATATAAACATCTAATGATTTCTTGGGGAGGGGAAGGACTCCTAGAACCCACAAAACAATTCTTTCATCATCAGAAATCTATATTGATCATCAATATGTTGTAAAATCGGTTCAGAGAAACAGAACATGTGTGATGTGGGCATTTTACAGTCTCATTTGTATAAGATGTCTCCTATTCTACTTGGAATCTCATCCACAGATTCCCAACTCTTTGAAGTTTCCTTGAAGATCCTGGAGCCCTTCAAAATTTTTGAATTTCAGGTAGGTAAGCATTTGCGCGGATGCATGCGTTAAATTGGTCGACCCTCTCCCTATGTCTGCATCTGTGCTTCATGCTCCTGATTTCTTTTTCCTATCAGCTAGGCAGAACATTCAAGCTTAAAACACTGTCTTTTTTATTCTTGATATTTATAGGCTGTATTCTTGTTAAAATATTTTGCTTCAATGTTTATTAATAAAATGATGTAGGAGTTCTAAAAAAATCTTTGAAAGGTTTTTTTGATTTTTCTTTTTCAAGGGAAAATCCCCGACTTTGCATTTTAGACAGATGAGGCTAATCTCTAGGTCTGCATAGACCTGGCAGAACTTTGTTTCTTCTTTCAGGTTTGTTCATTATACTTCTGTTGAATTTCTTGTTCAGATAGATTATCTTCCTCATGTGTTCAGACTTGTAAAGAAGTGCAGTTCCTATGAGGGTACTACAGTTTCATAATCTATGATTCATTTGAGTTAGATTTGAAGGCTGAGGAAAAGTACTTACGTTCTTTGTAGTGTGTTCAGGCATCTTCATTTGAAGATTTTTAATTGAAGCCAGAACAAACAAATGTGTCTTTTATCTGAAATTGTCTTTGGATCATCTCTCACCGAATGTGTTTTCGTATAAATTATATCACCTTTGCTTCCTATGAAGTGTCTCTGTAAGCAAGGTTGAATGATAATTCAAATAGTGGTGATAGGCAAATTATCTTGAAAAACCAAAAGTCCAGATGCTGTTAGTTCTATAGCCCATGCAAATATACCCTTGCCACCACAGTGATATTTGCTTTCCTAAGAAGCTGATCTGCAATCTCAGGACTTAGAATTCTGATCGTTCAGTAACTGTTTACATGTATGTGCAGTCAGTACTGTTCAGCTGGTTGCCTTTGCCTAAGAAGCAAACCTGCAGAACATGCAATTGATAGTCACTGATCCTGCTGGGATGCACATGTTCATGTTGATGTTTATATTGTTAAAATTTAAAAGATCTGTCAGTTAAGATGTGAGATTTCTTTTAAATTAAATATTGTATTTACTGCAAACTATCATTCTGTTGTTTTCCTCATTCTCTTATGCAGGACACATCTTTCTATGAGTAAAATGATTTCCAGAGTGTTCTGGTTTTTGTTATGTTTTGTTAATATAGAAGGTGATAGGTTGGATGATGTCCTAAAACCAAAAAAACCCCAAGCAACACAAATGATAATTTGTACTGAAAAACACAAAATCCAATTCCAAATTTAGAGGACTTCGTAGTAAGAGGCTCCCCTTGTTATACAGAGTTTAAGATATTCTCTGTTCTTCTGAGATGGATCAAAAGCTTCTGGGAATCAACATACAGTGATGAAAATGAGCAGAAAATAAAGGTTGTGAAATTTCTCTCTCAGACTAAATGTCTGGGTTCTGGTGTTTGCTGGTATGGGTGTTTTTTTAGTGCTGTTCTGTAGAAATAGTATGGTGGTAGCAAATGCCTTTAGAATGCTCAAAACTGTCAGATCTTTTTTAAATTTTGAGGGGAAATTGACCCTTATGCTAGGAATTAAACAAAATGGGGATGCATCATGTATATTCTTGTTACAGCTTTGATTTGTATTTATTCCAGGACTACTTTGAGAAATAGCATTTCTTTCTTCAGTTTGTCCTCAAATACCTCTAAATTCAGATCTTCTATTCCTGAGCATTTTGTTGCATGATCCTGGAAAATTTTTCAGGATGTCAATAATTTATTCAAATATTGTGACATGAAATAGGTCATAGTACAGTAACTTCTTTTTTCCTTCTTAGCTAGTAAAATTTACCTACTGATTAAAAAAGAAGTTTCAGGTTTTTATGTAGTATATCTAGTAGGGTTTTTTTTATGTAGGGCATGTAAGTAACATCACTTTGCTTCAGTTTCTTGAGGCTTGTTTTTTGCATTCTCATCCCACGTAGTGGGAACATCATTTTTCTATAAAGATACTTCCAAAATTTATTTGAGAAGTAGAAATTAGCAACCCTCTTATCACTGCAGAACTTTTCATTGCTTTCTTCAGGCTACTTTTTTTGTCATTCCACAAGGGGTAATTGAGTGCAAGGTCCAGCTTTTAGGATCTTTTTTTCTTGTACTCTTGTGATTCTTCAAGGAGAGAAAATAATATGCAAGTTTCAGCATTAGGTTTGGTGACTAGTTATGACCTGATTAATAATGCTCTGAAGGTTTATTTACATTTGTGAGTTTTCATTCTATAGTTGAAGCATTAGCATATAAATAGGGGATTTTTTTCTCTACTCGTTACAATATTCTTCTGCTGTGGAAAGTGTCTTTTGGGGAAATTTCTGCTTAAACTCAACACATCCAGGTTTTTGTTTTACTGTTGCTCAAAAACATTCTTTAAGCATTGCTTTTTAGCCTTTGATGCTGTGATCATCTGATGTGGGTTTGTTTCTACCCTGTTTTCATAATCTTCATTCACCCTTTTTGTCCACTAAAGGCAAACTGCACAGAATTACTGAAATTGTTGCCCATATGTTAATTACTGGTACCTGTGGTTTTTAATTTTTTTCCACATGACATTGTGGGTTATTTTTCAATACCGGAAGTATTAAGACTTAAAAGGGTTGATAAAAGGACATCTCTAATAGCATTAAAAAATGCAGTCTGAGCTGTTCTCAATCATTGGTGCTATCATTTAATTCATTCATTGAGAAAAGGGCATTATTAAGATCTGCTATTTCAGGAGAACAAAACCAAATGAAAATTTCAGGGTTTTGAACCGGAAATGTGAATAAAAATGTGTTTATTTTTTACTTTGCAGTTTGCCTTTGAGAGGCTTTACTTTACTATTATCTAAAGAGTGGGAATATGTGGAGGAGATCCAAAGTAGGAGAAAATGGGGTTACTTTATCAGAAACTGGAGTTCTCCTATTGGGTCATCTCCTCCACTCACCCGCCATCCTCCCCACTGAGCTTTGCATCCTTGTGATCGGCTTCCAGTGTAGTTAAGGGAGCGTGGTACCAACGTGGATAAAGGGAGATGGGTCAACCTGTTTGACACATGCATGCTTACATACAAGAAATTCAAAATTTCAATGGCTCTAAGGTAATTGTGGCACCCTGAAGAAACTTCAAACAGTGTTTTTCTGTGGAGGAGATTTTCCAATAGAATTCCAGCTAATGGTAAGTAACCCTGTTATGCCTATTATGTAGATGCCAGAAACGTGTGTGTGTTTTGATGCTCAACACTGAAGAGTACAACTATTACTATATGGTAATGCTGTTTATTCTCTTTTGAAGGTAGTCTTCAGAAAACTGTGGTGTTATTCAAAGTCCAAATCAGTGTGTTTTACAGGTTTATGACTGTTTAATTTCTGGCAGGTTTTACTGTGAATGACAGCTACAATCAACAGACTCAATTTCCAGCTGTACAACAGTTGCAGGATTCAAGCACACTTGAATCTCAGGCTCTTTCAACGAGTTATCACCCACCAGCCCTTCTTCAGGTTCCAAATACAGACACTATTAACGTAGTAAGTACTCCCTGAAGGCAGGATCAATTGTTCTGTATTCAATAGTGACTTTCTTACACCATTACATTGGTGATTAGGTAAAACTAGAAGTCAGAAAAGTTTCAGAATTTCTTCGCTAGATTACTTATGTTTAACAACCGGAAAATAGAAAGGTGAGGAGAGGATAAGTGATTGACTACAGTTTCTGAAAAGGAAGTGTTTGTTTTGATGCTCTGGACTTAAAAAATACTATAATGTTGGATTGTGAGTTTAAAACTAAGCAGTGGATATAATGTTACAAAATAATTTTACATTATTTCATTATATTATCTCCTAATTATTAAATTTCTGTAAACATATATGATCAAGCAATAAAAACATTACAAATCTTTAGTGATCATTCGTGGTGCTTGCATATTACAATGTATGATGTTTTTGCATGGTTCTCATTTAGTTAAATTTGTAAAGGGGCTCAATTTCTAAAAATGCCACTTAAATGTAACTTTTTATAACAGTTGAAGTACCTAGCATGTAGACAATCTGTTGTAATGTATTTACCATGATGATGTCTGAGTTAGTGCCCCTTCAAGCTTGTTTGTAAAGTGCAAATGTTGTCAGAGAACTGATGTGGGTTTAGGATCTGGACGAGTTTAAGTCATTTCAGCCTACATGCTTTGGAATTTCCTTGGCTTCATATTTTGAAACATGCTCTTGTTCTCAAGGATTATGCTGTTGTGGTTTTTACTTGCAGGAATGTTCAGAAAGTAGTGAAATCTGTCAGCAGCACTGTGTTTTGCTGCTTACTCAGTGTTTAAAATGGCTGCTCTAGTTTTAAATTTAACTTCTCAGACACTAGAAAATCTAGACAATTTCAATACATTTTTGTGGAGATTCAGAGAAGTGTAAGTGCACTATATTGTCTGTTTGTTCCAGTTCAGTAGCTGAACATTTTGATGCTTTCTTTTTCACTATGGAAGAGTGAGGTATTATTTGCACTCTTAATTTCCTGTCAAAATGTATGAAAACATAGATTTAATTACTTGTGTTGACTGTAAATGCTGTAATTTTTTCTTGCCTATTTGTGAGACTGTATTTAAATATTGTGTTACTGAAATTCACTTGAGACTTTGATTTTTAGACCACTCGCTTGATACAAGATCAGTCACCACAGGAAGAGCTTGAATTGCACACACAACGGCCTCATTTTCTTGAGGATAATGAAGATCAAAGTAGGCGTTCATATAGGTATGTTACACTTTTAGCTTTTGTAACAGAATTTCCTGAATTTTTCATAGCTAATAATTACATTAAACTAATGAAAACTATCTTCTTCTAATAGATGTGAATATTGCAACAAGGGTTTTAAGAAATCCAGCCATTTGAAACAACACGTGCGATCACACACTGGTGAGAAACCTTATAAATGCCAACTCTGTGGCCGTGGTTTTGTTTCCTCGGGAGTTCTTAAGTCACATGAGAAGACTCATACAGGTAAAGAGAGTATATCAGCTCTCTATTAGCTTAACCCATGTCTGTGTTTTGTAGAAGTCCTGTATGAGTAAACTTAAAGAAATAGCATGCTACTTATTTGTTTCTGTTACTTTAAGGAGTTAAAGCATTCAGCTGTAGCATTTGCAATACCTCCTTCACAACTAATGGCAGCCTTACCAGGCATATGGCAACTCACATGAGCATGAAGCCTTACAAGTGCCCATTCTGTGATGAAAGCTTTCGAACAACTGTTCACTGCAAAAAACATATGAAAAAACATCAGACAGTCTCCTCAGCTGTAGCAGCAGCTACAGATACAGGAGGGGGAGGTAAATGATTTCATTTTTACTTTTACAGTCCTTACTACATAAGAAATAACAGATGTTTTGGTGGATTACATGAATGCTATAACGTTAATGGTACAAAATAGCCTTCCAGCCTGGATAATGTCTACTGTTCAGAGCTGCTGAAATTGCTCTGTTATCTGAATTGTTTAAAGAAATTAGTTTTCCAGGATCTGTCCAGCGCATTAAAGGTATTGTATGTGACATAGCTACTTTAGTATGTCACTAAAGTAGATTTTTTGTCCTGTATTACTTAACATGTGTTAGTTATTATAAAAATAAGAATCATAAATCCAGCTTTTTTTAAAATAAAGTACAGACACAAGTAGTTAGACCTCCAAAAGAGATTGAAATCCGTAATAGTGCAAGTTCGAGCACAAAATGTGTGTGTTAAATAATAAACCTTTCTGGGTTTTGTAATTTCAGCTGGCAGATTAAACCAAACAGAAATGTATTTTTTGTTTTGGTTTGATTTTTTTGTTGTTTTTTTTTTTTTTACTTGATAGTTGCATGTGTTGAAGATGATGATGAAAGCTCTGAAAGAACTTCCAGAAAATCCCGTCCTGGTGTCATAACTTTTACAGAAGAAGAGACAGCAGAACTAGCAAAGATAAGGCCTCAAGAAAGTGCCACTGTTTCAGAAAAAGTTCTTGTCCAGTCGGCTGCAGAGAAAGACAGAATTAGTGAGATCAAAGATAAGCAAGCAGAACTGGAAGCAGAGCCCAAATATGCCAACTGTTGCAGTTATTGTCCCAAAAGCTTTAAAAAACCCAGTGATTTAGTCAGGTGAGGAATGGAAAATGTTCATATGTTTTTAATTTGTGGAATAGTTCACCAGAAACTCTAGCAATAATACTTTTTATGCCCAAGTTGAAGTTTGACTAGTATTTACATAAATTTGTCTCTTTCACAGTGGTTTAAAAATATGTCAAAGTATTAGATATTCTGAATATGTAGAATCTAGCTTTTTTGTATTTATTTTCCTGCAGTATTAAAATTATTATTATGAAGTTTTAGAATAAATTCTTTTTTCTTGCTCTAATACTTGCTTATAAAAACATGTAAAAATCTTTTGAAAAAACACAAATACTTAAATCTTCTTGTTCTGCCTAGTGTAATGCTAGTGTAAGTAGTTAATTAATTCTGAAATGAATAAGATAGAAAATAAATATTTGTACAAACTGACATAAAAGTAGAAATTCACTTATACTTGTACCCTGGAATGACTAGGCACGTTCGAATCCATACTGGAGAGAAGCCGTATAAGTGCGATGAATGTGGAAAGAGTTTCACTGTAAAATCCACTCTGGATTGTCATGTTAAAACACACACAGGTCAGTAATGTCTTTGTTTAGAAGCTGTTTGCTTTCTTGACCAGCTGTTTCAGTACAGATTTTTCAAGGAATGCCATGTCCCAGTGTGATCTAGTATTTGGAACTGGGGATGGCAGTGCTAGGGGAAATTTGATAGTTGTGCCACCATCAAATGAATCACATCACAACATTCTGAATAAACCATGTTATTACAGACTTCTGTATTTGTAGGCTTCTAAAGCATGGTCTTAGCTCATGCAAAAACTGTGTATGTAAGGATTCTGAATATGTTCATGTCAGATCTTCTGTAGCATTTCAATGATAAATGATTTTCCAGAGTAAGAAGGTGGAGTTGAGGGAATCTTATAAAATTAAATTAGAGAAAAAAAAACCCTATTAACATTAATGTTTGTGCTGCTTTGTAAACTTGAAAATAAGAGTTCAAAGATTTTGAGCATTCAGTTGTTTGAATCTTGTAAGTTGAATGCAAACCTAGTATTTTTAAGATTTAGATTTTTAGAGTAGGTTTTTGTATTCCTGAGAGAGATCTGATTTTAATAGTAGTATTTTCCAGCTACGATTTTGCACTAATTTAAAAAACCCTGTCTTTCATACTTGTTTTCTTCTTACAGTTCAACTTCTGTAATAAACCCAGTCCTGAACGAATTAATTTCTAAAACTGTTTACAGTTTCATTAAGTTTCATTATTATCTCTTTTCATAAATAAAAAAAAAATTAGATAGAAGGCTTTTAATGCTGTAATGCATGGTTATTTTGCTCATGCTCATATTTTACTATATTTGTACTTTCTACAGTTGTTTAGTAAGAAATAGTACTCATGTTACATAAAATTGTTGTGTAGATCAGGACAGACAGTAGTAGGAAGTAAGCATAAAGAAAGAAACAAAACAGGGATTGTGTCATGTACCTCCAGGTTCAAGCAGTTTACAAATTGTGGGAATCTGAATAAGAGATTGCATCTTTTTGCTTGCTAGCTTTATTGGAATATTTTACATTAATTTTATACAGTTGTTTTCTGAATGCAGAAAAACTGGGTAAAAAGGAATGGCCTTCAGTACAGTCAGTAGTAGTAAGTTCCTTGATTCAAGTTTGATTTTCACTTTGTCATCTTGGTAATTTTGTTCCTAAGCCCACTAGTTTTTTTGTTTGAGATATAAAGAGAAGCTGTTTCCCCTTCTTAATTTTTAAGCTCTTTATAGTTGTACAGACTTTTTAATAATATATAATGGAGCTTTGTAAATTATTATTTTAACGTCCTTAAACAGACATTCCCAACCTGCTATTCATTCTCTTATTCACATTACATATAGTCCAATTTTGATGGTTTGAGTCCTTGCTCAGATGTTTAAGAACTCTTTTGCTGACTTCCATTCTTGTGAAAATTGTCCATATAAGCTATTTGTGTTCATTCTTAGAACTGTTTTTCTCTAGTTCATGAAAAGACTTTGTCCTTTCATCCTGTGACAGCATTTTTATTAAGGTCTTTTCATATAAAACCATAATAAAATTCCAAAAATCCAGATACAGTGGAAATCTGATCTTCCTCCAAGAGCGATCACAGATTTGTGAAATGTAATTTTCACTGCAGAAGCCACATCGGTTTTATATTGAGACATACATAATTTATTTAAATGAACAATAAAAAAAAATTTACAGTTTTAATGTTTGTAACTCCCCTAAAAGTATTTCATTTTGAAAGGCTACTCTGTTCCTCACCTGTAAGTGAAAGTTGCCTGGATAGGAACCTACCTGATATCATCTGTAATCAGCATTGATCCAAAGAATTAGTTTGGGGCTTTACTGGAAGATTGGAAGTTTTGCAGTGAGGTATATGGTTCTTTGAACACTTAGCTCCTGCATCCTGATGTGACATAAAGTGGGGTAACTGAAGTCACACACTATTGCATTTCTGTCTTCATTGCTTTTCCAGTTTCCTGATTATGTAACAGTTCTTGTTGACATGTTAGTTGTGTAGCCAGTAGTGTGACATGTTGGTGGCATAAAACATATTTAATTTTTGCTATATTTGGAAGCAGTGCCAGTTTAGTGTTTGCCATTCCTCGATGATTTCTCATCTGAATTTGTGATCATCTTCCCTCGAAGTTTCCTTTGTGGATGCTAACTCAAAACTACTAAACTACTGAAAACATAGTTGAGCCATCTTTCTTTTTTCTTTTCAGATTCCTAGTATTTACACAAAAGGCCCAAGAGTCAGGTCATAATCTCATTGTGTATTTAAATAACAGGACTTTGGATGTTCTGTTTGTTCCTTTCTGCTTTTTTTTTGTTGGTTTTCTTCTCTCTCTCTTATTTTTCCACCCCCCCTTTCTCCTAATGGGTGGGGATTTTTTATTTAGTGGGAAAGACTGCTGGATTACTTCTTTTGTGCACTGTGAACGTGGCAGGTGACTTTGCTGCAGCACAGATTCCCATTGTTTTACTGCTTCATGTTATTGGGCTCTCTCTTCTCCATTTTTTGAAACAGAACATTGTCAGAGGTTTACTTAGTTTTGTTGAACAAGAAGTGACAACAGTGTGCCAGGGTATTATAATTTGAAGTAGGTTGAATTGTAATCCAGGGAGTCAATGAGAGATTCTTCTGTGTAAGTGGAAACTAGAACTCAGTAGCAGGAATCATAGGCATATATTGCTCTTGTGGTCTCTTTACCAAATGCATTGGTTTCTTTCCCTTGTTTAGATAGGAAGCTATATTGTGCTGGGAGACCTGGGCATTTCAGGAGTTTAGTGGATTTTCAGCTGCAGTGGCATGTTTTCTGCCAGGTAGTTACATTATGCTTTTTGTGAATTGTGCAGCTGTGCATATGGTTAAAGAAATAATCTCTGTAGTTTGGTGTTACTTTTAGTACGTTAAAAATTTCATTTGAGACCAAGGATATTTTTCAGATGTTATACATTCTGAAAGGAGAGGCAAAGAGATCTGTATATGTATAGACCAGATTTCTGTACTTCTAGATTATGTTGTGGGGTTCATACTTGGTTTTAGAATGTTATCTCACTTAATTTTAATAATTTCCTACTTGTAATCCATTAGTACTGGTTAGTTGAGGAAGCATTGAAACAGAAGATTAAAGCTGATGAAATAGAAAAGGAAATGGGTGGCTAAGTATGTAGGAGCCAAATGCTGAAGAGGTCAAGATGAAACTTTTAATTCCCCAGTTTATGAGCTGTGTAGTTGAAAAAAATGGATTAGTCTGGAAGATGAGATGAGGAGGATGACAGAGGCATGAAGGTGACCAAATAAGATTCTGCATGAAAGCTTTAAAAACATATTGAGTTTTAGTAACAGGAAAAAGTTAATATGCCCTTTGTTGAGAACCTTAATTCATTTGAAAAGCAGCCAAGTGATAAAAGTCCAAATATTTCAAATTTATTCTCTATTAATTAGTTTAAAATCTGTTATGGGGTTTGTTAAATGGATTATTTAGTCCTGTCAATTTTTTTAGAGGTTTAATCACTTATCTTTCTGATTTTGAAACTTCTCTAGGCCAGAAGCTCTTCTGTTGTCACGTGTGCAGTAATTCTTTTTCTACAAAAGGCAGTCTAAAAGTCCACATGCGCCTGCATACAGGAGCAAAGCCCTTCAAATGCCCACACTGTGATTTGCGGTTTCGTACTTCAGGGCGCAGGAAAACCCACATACAGTGTCACTATAAATCGGATACAAAGAAAGTTAGGAAGCCTGTCACCCGGACTGCAACTGAGGGACTACAACCAGTCAATCTTCTTAATTCATCCTCAGCAGACCCTAACGTTTTCATCATGAATAACTCTGTTTTGACAAGTCAGTTTGATCAAAATTTACTTCAACAAGGACTCGTGGGCCAGGCTATCCTGCCTGCTTCAGTGTCAGGTAAAAATGGATGGTGTGTTGGTGGTGTAGAGATCAAGTTATGAAATTTGCTTTCTGTTAGAGCTCAGAAGGTTTTGCCAAACACTGCTTGCCAAACAGGTAAGAGTTGTACTGAATTCGTGGTTTGATGCGCAGTGGTGGCATGGATGGAAATTGACTTACATAAGAATGAAGGAAAAAATATATGCAGTTCACCTAAAAGTCTCTTCAGTTCTGCTGTGATATTGCACTGCAGAAAGGAAGAAAATACAGATAACAAATAGCTGGAGTACTTGTATTCTTTGTGGTAAGACTTTGTTGGTTTTACTTAAAAAGAAAAGAAGCAAAGCAGTTACTCTGTCTACACTAGTTATTTATGTGAATAATGAAGACTACTTTTTAAGTGCACGTCCTCTGCTGTACAAGTGTAGTTATTTCTCCAAAATAAAAAAAACCCACACACACTAGAAAAAACCCCAACCAAAAGACCCCCAACCTCAAAACAAAGCAAGAAAACTCTTCAGCAATACAAAAAACTAGTAGTGTAGGTATGTATGCTAGTGCCTAGGATATGAAGTCTTACCAATCGGCAGTGATTACAGCTGTGTTACCACATTAAATATGCCACAGGCCATTCTTTGAGGTCGACTGGCACAGAATACCCCACATGCTTCATGTTGCAAGAAAGTGACCTTTTGAGAATGATCCTTGCTAATTTCTAACTTCTTTTCGGGTATTTTTTGTGTAAGTGCTCACTGACCCAATGTTTGTGTAGGTGCTCAGGTAAACTTAGGACAGGCACGATTTTAAGAGCAGAATAGTGTTAAGGTGTCTGGAGACGTGCCTTGGTAGTCTTAAATATACTGCTTAAAGTGTGGGTCTTGGACTGTGTCATTTCTGAAAGCAGGACTTTGATTTTATGTGCTTTGGCATTTTTTTCAGTACATGTCTATGATTTTGCAGGTATGCCCACAAATTCAGAGTATTATATCAGTCTCATATTTAACTGTAGCCATTCCAGGTTATCTGATTTGACCTAAACTGTTGTCCAAAATGAACAGATTGTTGGTATTCAGAAGATAGGGATGTTATTTGACAGGCACAGTTAGTGATAAACTTGTGATGAAAAATCAATTGATACTTGCTTGGATTTTTGAACATAACAAGGAAGAGTGTTTAGCTTGTTCAGATGTCCTAGAAAGAGGCCTTCTTAAAATGAGACTAGTAATGTGGGTTTTGGCCAGAGCCGGTATTTTTGGGTGCATTGTTAACCAGATTTATTATACTAAAGAAATCTGAAGAGGGAATGATAGGTGTTTTTGAAGCATCAACCAAGGGAAACTAGTTGATCACACTCAATGTGTTTGGAGAAGGTACGTCAAACACACAATGACTTTTTCCATATATTCTCTCAAGACCTTTTGTAGAGGTGGTCTGTTCAACTTTTGAAATTAAAACCTTTTCAAGTTCTTAAGACTTTGGGATTTCAATTGCTAATGCATGTTTATTTTCATCCATGTAAGTACAGAGGATGAACTTTGACAGTTTGATACTGAACCATGTCTGTGCTGTGCAAAATGTAACAGTAACATTCAGGTGTGTGTTCAGAGTCAGAATGTAAAAATCCTGTGTGTGTGCAGCTTTGTTTAGGTGCAGCACACTCTCCAAGGAAATCTAAACCAAATTTCTCCAGATTTCTAATGCTGCTCTGGAGGGATATTTGTTTTGTAAGCTACTAGCTGGTCCCTAAATATCAATCCTTAAATCAGATGGAATTTATGAATTTATGAAGCTTTAAAACAGGCAATAAAATTACTTTATAATCAAATTATCTTTCTTGTCATAAATAAATATGTGTGTACATAGCTTTTACGTTGATTTAATTTATAAAAATAAGCACGCTGAAAGAGGTAGTCAGTAATGGTAAATAAAAACATTACAATATAACTGTTTTCTTTGGTAGCTGGAGGTGACTTAACTGTGTCCTTGACAGATGGTAGCTTGGCCACTCTTGAAGGAATACAGTTACAACTTGCTGCTAATCTGGTTGGACAAAATGTTCAGATTTCTGGAATAGATGCCACTGGTATTAACAACATAACGTTACAAGTAAGTTGCTCACTGTTCCTTGCTTTTAATTCTGTAGAGTGACTTTGAGGGCTGAAGAAAGTTTAAGGAGCCTACATTATTCTGGAAGAGTTCCCTTGAGTTGAGTGAGCTAGTAACATACTGTATCACTTGTACAATGTTAGAAGACTTAAAAAATAGCTGCACAGTAGGATATTTTTCTGGTTTGGTTTCTTTCATTTTCATTTTTTTCTTTTTTTTTTTCTTACCTCTCAGGGATTTTGACAGACTGCTTTAAAATATGTATTTTTTTTCTTTAAATTGCATTTGTCTTTACACTTCTAAAGTACTTTCCGTTCCCACCCAATCTCCAAAAGGCACCTACCCACCCCCAGAAAAAAACCCAAATTGGAGCACAGTGTTCCCTTCTAAACATAAGGCACTGTGTTACTTTGCAAGCTTTTAATAGTTGAATTCACAATTTAAATTCCCATTGAGCTTGTAAAAGGAATGACAGAAAGAGGTGAGATAATTACATTTAAAAGTTATTGAGATGTGTGAAACAATAATTTCCTTGAACTTGGTTGTTTTTGATTAGTTGCACAGAATTACTGATGTTGGAGGACCCTCTGGAGGTTCCCAAGGTCAGGGAAGAGACAACTGCAGAGTTGCATTGCGTTGCTCATAGTTCCTCTGCATTATGAGTTTTTAGCACAAAATGAAGACATTTTCATTTTGTTTTTCTCAACTGCTAAATGTTTCTGAAGAGAAAAATGTCTTTAAGTACAGAGAACAGCTGTTGGCTTGTGAAATGAAACCTTAATGACCTCTAGGAGCTGAAAAATTGAATAATTTCTGGTATCAATCTTCTCTGTGCTCTGTGGCTTTTCACTTTCAAAGGCTTGGATACAGTGATAAGCATTGCATGCACTAACAGGACAGTACAGAATACCAGCAGTGTGTTTACCAGGGGCCAGGCATGCTGATATGTAACTGATCATGATTTCCCAAACATTTTGCTGAAGGAAGGGATGGAAAGTGAATCTGAATAGACTATTTACATAGTCACTTTAGAGACTGGCTATATACAGACACATAAAAACGAAATCAAAATTTTAAATCATTAATTATGAATTTTCAGTACTGTATGTACTCTCTATGCAGTAAATATGTATTCTGGATGTATGTTAAGAATATTCATTTAACCCAGTTTGTTAACTTCAGATTGATTGCTGAAAACCTGTTTTTCAGATTGATCCAAGTATCCTACAGCAGACATTACAGCAGAGTAATTTACTTACTCAGCAGCTGACTGGAGATCCCACCATGACTCCACAGAATCCTTCCCTCCAGGCAACAGAAAATGCGGTACCAGCTAATGTGGTTATTCAGCCCATACCAGGCTTGTCCCTGCAGCCCACAGTAACATCATCTGCTAACATGACAATAGGGTCCCTGTCTGAGCAGGAGTCTGTGCTGACAACCAGCGCTAATGGTAAGCACTGTCAGTAGTTTTATTGTGTGTTCAATTTCTTAATTTTACTCAGGATATTACTCACGGTGAGAAAATTTCACCCCCCTTTCTCCCCCCACTCCCACCAAACACCTCATTTTAATAAAATAAATGTGCAGTTCTTGCTTGAGCATCTTCAGCAAATTTTGCAGCTTTGTGTTACCCTTTCTTAATACAAGTTTTTTCAGAAGATGGATTAGAGAATAGGTTTAGATTAGATATTAGGAAGAAATTTTTTGTTGTGCAGGTGGTGAGGCACTGGAACAGGAACAGCCTGTGGAAGCTATGGATGCCTCATCCCTGGAAGTGTTCAAGGCCAGGTTGAATGGGGTTTTGAGCAACTTGGTGTAGTGGAAGTTGTCCCTGCCCGTGACAGGGGAGTTGGAACTATGTGATCTTTAGGGTTCCTTCCAACCCAGGCCATTCTGTGATTCTATGTAATCAAAATACTTAAGAACTTCCATAGTTTTGAGCAAAATACAAAATCTTCGTTCTGAAAATCTTAACTGCAGAGGAATAAATTGGATGTGGAAAAAATTTATGCTTTATATTGCAAGTTCTATCATCTCCCCTTGACTGCATTGATTATAAAGTAGCTCAGAAAATAATGTATAAATTGCTCTAAAAAGTTATGTCAAAAATTCCACCAAAGGATATTCATGGAATTATTTTTTGTTCCACCACTTCCATTTAGGTGCACAAGACATTACTCAAGTCATGACTTCACAGGGCATGGTGTCATCTACAAATGGACAACACGAGATAATGTTGACCATTAATAATTCCAGCTTGAGTCAAGTTCTAGCTCATGCTTCGGGTTCTACTACTGCGACCTCATCAGGAAGTCCTCAAGAAATCACTCTTACAATATCTGGTTTGTGGTTTTAAAAATTGTTTAGTGATACCAGATCTGTATTTCATAAAGTACCTATACAGAAGTGTATGAGGATTTTCATAGTTGCACAGTTTTCCCATGGCATATTTTTTGTATCTTCATCAGCTTTAAAAGATACTCCTCAAATACTCATTTGAAATCGAAACACGTTTGCTTTGAGCATATGTTAGATTGGTTCACTTTTTTATTTATAGCCTCAGTTAACAGCTGGATTTTTATAGATTGGTCAAATTGGTGCTTTGAATCTAGATAAGTGAGATCTATATTTGTCTAAATACTGCTAATCTCAGGTATTTTTGTACATGTTAGTATCTGGATTTGCATAATCACATCTGTATTGAAAACTTGTCAAACTACTGCATAAAAATCTGCACGTGTAGAAGTTAATTTTATGTTTTGGTATTTTCTACTTCTCTTTTTTATGATCTATTGTAAGAACAGTAGCAGAACAATGTTGAGATGATTCCAGTTATGATAGGACTTATTTCTATTCAGGCCAAGATCTTATTCAGCATAATTCTGGAAGTACTGATCTGAACACTGGCTTAAGGCTGTCAGCACCAACCATCAGCAGCCAGACTACAGGTGCTACATTAACTATAAGCAATGACCAGCTTCTTTCTCAGGGCCCTTCACTAAATGCTCCAGGTATGCATACAATGATTTTCCTAATTGAAAATAATATTTTGTTTAAGAAGTAAATACTAGAATGAAATGGTATAATCTTGCATGTCATGATTCAGGAACTCTGAGTGTTTTGTGTGTTTTCTCTCAAGTTTTACATTGTTATGTCAGTCTAAATGAACTTTATTCCACACATTAAAAAAGAAAATGAAATCAAGAGGACATGTCTTAAATTAGTACTTTGATGCAAGAGAAAAGTGTTCAAGAACTATATCTATAAACTGGAGAATGACGAAATCTGATGCCTTTGCAGGAGAAGTGATAAAATACCAAATTTGCTTTAGTACTCAAAATTTGAGGTTTTAAGTATGTATATGAATTTCTACCTATATGTGTTTGTATACATACATGACCACCTGTGAGTGCAATACTGTGTTCATCAAGCTACATTTAAATGTAATTTTACCATCTGACTGACAGCTTTAGGTTCTTGGTTGGCTGTTTAACTGATTTTGCTGGTTCCACAATAGAAAATATGAGCAATGAGCAACAGAAATTATTAAGTTCACTTAAAATAAATTTGAAGTTTAGTGTTTATGTATGTAACAGATTTTTTTTTTTTTTTACCATTTTGTATATGTTCCAGAACTTAATACAACAGGGGGAACAAACCTTCCTCCAGCAACACCCATATCTCAGTCTGCAGTTTCTGCCCAGAATTTGGTAATGTCTTCATCAGGAGTTGGAGGAGATGGTAGTGTCACTTTGACTCTTGCTGACACTCAGGGAATGTTGTCAGGTGGTCTTGATGCAGTCACACTTAATATCACTTCGCAGGTAAGATGCTTTTCTGGACTGACAGATAAATTGATCTTTCTGTCTTACAGAGCAAGAATTGGAGATTTTGCATAGAAAATAATTTTGTCCTATAAATACATAGTATTTGAAAACTTAGTTAATTTTCCTTCTTTCTGTCAACTGTGTGTGTACGGCATCTAGAAACATGAACTGTTTGAACAGAAGTGCAGATAAATGTTGCAGAGTTGTTTGGTTTTTTTAAATTAATAGATAGATTCTACTGTTTCAAACATGGCTTGAGATCAGTTTTTGATATTAGACTTCATTATCACTATTCAGTAATGCAGCTTAGTACTCCTAAATATCTTATTTCATATGGTAAATGTTTCTTTTCCTACTTGTGAATGGGAGAGTTGAATGACAGTTGTGACAGTTCTTTTCACAGCAAGTAACAGAACAGAATTGACTATCTTTAATAACAGGTGGCATTATAGGAAATTTTATTAAAATGTTGCTGTATGGATTGTCATCTCCCCAGTAACCTTACTATTAGTTTCATTTATAGCATAACCTAAGAATTTTGTTGTGTCATCAAGAGCCAAAGACATATTGGCAAATAGAATCTACAGAGTGGGGAAATAAAAAAAATAATAAAATGACTACAAAGTGAAAATGGGTTTTGTGGTTGACGTTTCGATGTAGATTTTACATCTGAAAATTTGGGCTGTTTTTTCTATTTTCTTGGCTCTACTAGGTTTAGATTGATTTTTATTTACTTTTTGACCTGAGTTAAAGTGTGTAAATGTATACAAATTAAATACTATTTATCTTGCATGTGCTGTGATTAAAACCAGTGAAGCAAAGTTATATGCTTCCCTCTGCAGTTTTGCTCTGGAGAAGGGAAGAAAAGATTTCTTAAATAATTCTTATGTTTGTGATTTCTGGTATCACAGGGTAACAAAGTAGAACATGGTTTCATTTCAGGCTTTGTAATAATTTAAATTATTACATTTGGCAGTGTTGCTGTTTGTTAATTAGATCCCGTGCCTCCTGTTAAAACTAGCATAAATAAAATTGAAACATTGAATAATAATAATGGCTATACAAACACAGTTTGTGTTGCAAGAAATCATGGTGAATAGACAGCTAGTATGTAAAAGAACTGTGTTTCCTGGGGAAATTGAAAAGTCATTAAAAGGAGTGTAGAAATAGAAGTAGTAAGATATTAGTAATCATATATCCTGTGTAGTGATTTTGTATCATGATTTCATGGGCTTTGGAAGTATGTTTAATCAAGAGATTTAAATAAAGGAAGATACTGTAGGAAGGCCACGCAGGAGAGCAGAATACAGGGGTGAAAGAAAGGCAACAGAAGGCTAAATCATTCAGCATTTCATGCAAGGCTAGTAAAATTAATTGGAAGTGAATCTAGTCTTAAAAACTTCCAGCTATTGTTACCCTTAAATGGTTACAAATAAATTTGAAGGAGAAAGGGAGGGAAAACAGTTGCGTTTTTGTTCAGATAGGATTCATAAAAGTTTCTTTCTAAAGAAAAAGTACTATTTAGGTGTGAAAACTTTCATTACTACTGTGAGCTGTTTAAATACAGCTTTTTAAATATAGTTACTCTTTTTTTTATTTTATTTTATTTTTTTTGTGATCCTCTCTCTGACAGGGTCAGCAGTTCCCTGCTATACTCACAGATTCCAGTCTTGCTAGCCAAAGTGGATCAGGATCACAGCAAGTCATACTGGTGAGCCATACACCCCATTCAGCACCTGCAAACTCTGATGAAATAACATATCAGGTAGATACTATGCATTTCTGTATCTTTTGTGATAAAAACTTTTATTTAATCAAAATACTGGAATAATTTCTTTTTATCTTGAATCATGAAGGCTGATGTCATTCCCAAACAAGAGTATTGGGAAGAGGTTCTCTTTGACTTCCCAGTCACCCAGATTCTGTTTTAAATGTTGAATTAAAAACGACATTCATATATATACACACACATCTACATGAAAAAGAAATGTAATTAATAATGTGTTTCTTTCTACAAATCACATAATCATGCGCTCAACACAGACTGCTCCAAAATTTCCAAGTAAATTGGTACCTAGATAGTAAAAATTGATACATTTTGGAACTGTGGGGGAAAAAATAGCACCTATTGGTGCACTTTTACATTCTCATTCTGTACCCAAGTCTTTCAGTGATGGTGCAACATAAAGTCTTTGCAACTTCTTATGCCTTTGAATCACAATAGAAACTTGTAATACAGAAAGCAGTTCAGACTTGTTTTCTTGAAGGCAGAATGAATGTTTTCAACCAACCTGGTTGGGCAAGCTCTAAAATAGGAGAAATGGGAGAGGCAGATGGTGACTTCATTTGTTGATTTCTATGTTACTGTGCTTAGGATTCTTCTGTATCTATAAAGTAGAACTTGATATTAAAAACAAATTTGGTATTAAATTATCTGAAGAAAGTAGTTTTTCCAGGCAGTTCTCACTAATTAAAACAAAACAATAATGCAGCACACCACCATCCAATTCTATCAGCTTTTCATTATGTTTCAGTACTTCTGGAGGTAGAGCTTTACTGCCTTATGAAAATAGGCAATAGAATCCCCAATAAAGAAGTTAAACAAATAGAAAATATTCTTCTCCTCTACAAAATGAAATAATATTTTTCTGTCCAAAATGCTTTTGGCTTTGAATTTTGTTTGGTGGCAAACTGAGGATCATCTGACATGTTCAGGAGCATAAAACTGAATGTAGAAAAATACAGATACGCACACATTCTATTTATGATGTGTTAAGTCAATTTGATCATAGTTATTAATGTTGTTTCTTAAAATACACACGTGTCATTCTTTAAAGCAATGAAATAGAAGTTCATATTTACATATAACTGACTTCTTTTGTGTCTGTAAGTTGCTTGCAGATGCTCTCCAAAAATTTGTCACATGGAGGTAGATTTTGAAAAATAAACGAATGTGAATGTGCTTATGAAATTACCTGATAGTGTGTTTGTAAATTGTTACAGGTGACAGAAGTTTCCCCAAATGTGACTAAAAGCAGTCAAGCAGAAAAAGAAACTCGTGGACACCAGTGTTTTGAGTGTAGCCAAACCTTTTATTCTGTCACCATGCTGACACACCACTGCAAAGAGGTTCATGGCAAGGAACGAATACACGTTTGCCACATCTGCAATAAGGCCTTTAAGCGGGCAACACATCTCAAGGTATTTGGTAATAACAGTTGATTGTTCTCCTAACTCCTTCTGTTTTGGACTTTCTGTGATATTAACAAAAGGTACCTATTAGCCTTTTGTCTTTGCTTTCCCTTTGCAGTGTGAGAGGTGTGCATCTGAGAGAGGGAGTCTAAGTGATAATGTGTGCACAGATAGAGAACTCTCTTCTGGAGCATGGAGAGGATTTTAATGCATGTATTGACTGCAGAATGAAAAACGTTAATGCCTGTCATGCAAGTAGGAGTATCAGGAAAAGATTGCACTTACTTTATTCGCTTATGAATATCATCAGTGCTAATCTTGATTTCCAGATAATCTTTCAGTGTCTCAGGAAGTTACCTGCCTTACAGTCTTACCGTTTCATTTGTAGATGCTCTGTCATGTGAGTACAAGTGATAGAGGAAGAATTTGTTTTAAAATGTCCTTATATTATTGCTGTTGTCTAATGATATTTTCTCTGTTTTCTCTACATTATGAACAATTTAATACTTCCAAGTCTTTTAAAAAAATTAGTGGTGTACCTAAGTTCTTTATTGGGAATATTGGGCTGTACTAGGCAAGTGTTTTCTTCAGGCCAGTATCTCACATCTGAGAAATACTTAAAGGAAGTAATTTAAAGAAGAACTTTAAGAAAAGAATAAACATATAAGTTTCCCAGAATTTTGCCAGCTTCCCAGAATTTATAGCAAGAAATTTTTGGAGCCAGAGGCAATGTGTTTATATTCATTTATACTATATTTATATTAGCTTTTAGGAGAGCTCTTCAACAGATTTCCTTTCCCTTTGATATAATATTTTGATGAAATATACTCTCTTTGTGAAGTTCACCCCCTTGGAGTGATCATATCTGTCAACTAGACTATTGGAAACTATCATAAAATGTGTTGCTGTGAAACACTTAACCTCTGAGTTAGAAGAAATTTTCCAGGAAAAAAAAGCAAAGAGTCTCAATACTTGTTTTCCTTAAGTAATGATAACAAACTCCAAAAATCAGTCTCACTTCAGTTTGTTTTCCTAGAACTGTGCCCAGGTTCAAGATATGGCAAGATAACTTCTTACTCTAGTGTGTCCCTCGGATTATTATCCATAACTGATTTTTCAGGAAGTTCAAGGGCAGTCATGAGAGACTCCAGGGCCTTGGGACTACTTGTTAAGGAATCAGAAGCAGAAGTGATCTCCTCTTCTGTCCTTCCAGTTGCAAGGAGCGGTGTAGGAAGAGGCAAGAAGAGCTGGCAGATCAATAACTGTCTGACTGGCATCACCAGAAGAATTTAGGGGCTTTTGATCATAGATTGGTCTAAACAACAGCAGGCCTGCTGCAGATGGGCTAGACTTGTCTCAAAGGGGGAAAAAGATCTTTGTTGAGGAGCTAGCAGGGCTCATTGAGAGAGATAATTTAAACAAGATTTGTAGGGAGGAAGGGATAAAGCCAGACTAGAGATAAGCTAGAGGGCAGCACATCAGTGTTTGAGGGCCTTGCTGGCTCACAAACTCTCAAACGCTGACGTGCTGCCCTCGTGTGCCAGCCAGGCCCTTCAAGTTCCACCCCAATGTGCGGAGTACACTGGAGCACATTTGAAGAATCCCTGTGCTGGTGTGTGCAGCACTGTAGCCATCTCAGTGGAGGTGGGAGAAATGGCCAGTGACCTGCTACATCACATAGATATGCACAGGTTGCCTGTAGGACTGGGCGGAATCCACCCAAGGGACCTCTTAGAAGAGCTTGCCAATCTGCTCCCAATCATTTATGATGAGCAGTGCTGGCTAACCAGGGAGGTCCCAGTTGACTGGTTCTTAGCACCTGTGATGCCCATCTACAAGGTCTGGAGATGGGATCTGGGAAACTACTGGACTTTGAGCCTGATCTCAGTGCCAGGAAAGGTTATGGAGCAGCTCATCTTGAGTGCCATCATGTGGCAGAGGCAGGACAGCCGGGAGAGCAGGCACAGTCAGTATGAGTTTATGAAAACCAGGTCCTGTTAGAGTAACATGATTTCCTCTGACAAAATGACTTGCTCAGTGGAGGAGGAAAAGGCTGTAGATGTTGTCTACCTGGACTTCAGCAAAGCCTTTGACACTGTTTCCCTCAGCATTCTCCTGGAGAAACTGATCTCCATGGCTTGGACGGGTTCACTGTTTGCTGGGAAAAAATTGGCAGTACGTCCAGGTGCAGAGAGTGGTGGTGAATGGAATTCATCCAGCTGATGGCTGGTCACAAGTGGTGTTCCCCAGGGCTCAGTACTGGGGGTGATTCTATTTGGTATCTCTATCAATGATCTGGACAAGAGGATCAGGTGTACTCTCTGTCGTTTTGCAGCCGACACCAAGTTGGACGGAGTGTTGATCTGCTGGAGGGCAGGAAGGCTCTGCAGAGGGATCTGGACAGCCTGGATCAATGGGTTGGGGACAGTTGTGTGAGGTTCTGCCAGGCCGAGTGCTGGGTCCTGCCCTTGGGTCACAACAACCCCAGGCAGTGCTGCAGGCTGGGGGCAGAGTGGCTGCAAAGCTGCTGGTGGAAAAGGACCTGGGGGTGCTGATCCACAGTGGCTGAACATGAGCCAGTGTGTGCCCAGGTGGCCAAGGAGGCCAATGGCACCCTGGCCTGTGTGGGCAATAGTGGGGCCAGCAGGAGCAGGGCAGTGACTGTCCCTCTTTGCTTTACACTGGCAAGGCTGCACCTCAAATCCTGTGTTCAGTTTTGGGCCCTCAGTTCAAGAAGGACATTGAGGTTCTAGAGTTTGTCCAGAGAAGGGCAACAGAGCTGGTGAAAGGTGTGGAGCACAAGACTTAGGAGGAGCAGTTGAGGGAAGCTGGAGAAAAGGAGCCTGGGGGGTCACTTAACACTCTTCACTGCAACTTGAAAGGAGGTTGTGGCCAGGTGGAGGTTGGCCTCTTCTGCTGGTTAATGAGCAATAGGACAAGAGGAAATTAGCTCAGTTGTGTTAGGGGAGGTTTAGATTGGGTGTTAGGGAAAATTTCTTCACTTGAAGGCTTGTCAGGCACTGGTGCAGCCTGTGAAAGGAAGTTGTTGAGTCACCAGCTCTGAAGGTATTTGGAAGATGTGTAGGTGTGCACTATGGACAGTGTCTTAGACATAATTTACTGGTCGATTTGTCAGTGCTGGTTAATGGTTGACTTTGATCTTAAAGGTCTTAAAAGACAGTTTCATTTACCACTGGACCATCATGTACTAAAATAAGTTCCACCCCTCATCAGACTCTATTCTTTTTCAAGGTGTTAATAGCAGCTTCAACTGTGAGCAGCCTTTAATGGCAATTTCAAAGATAAATGCTGGGGTTTGGCTTAGGATTTTGAGTAGAGTTCAGTGATCTGTTACTTATGGTCTTCATTTTATACTGATGGAATTCTGGAGAGCACCAAAAGTATTAAGGATACTACCAAACTTCAGGTTTTTCAGAAAAATCCAGTAAGAGATAAGCGTGTCAGTGTTTAGGTGCCAGTACTTAACTGTATGTGTTTTTTTCCGAAGATGTCAGTACCAGCAATTATCCACAAGAAAATCCTCTTGAGAGTTCATGTACAAACACCTGCATCATCCACTCCACCCCCAGTGTTAAGGATTTTCAGTCCAGTGGCTTTATTTCCCCTTCTGATGTGGGTTACTGTCCTGTTTTACAGCTTTAGAGAGGAGAATTTTAAGACATGCACAGTGGCTAAACTGTCCAATTTCATATGAATATGTAGTGGAACTATCTGGAAGTTGACTGTTGATAGTAAATAATGCACAGACATGATTCCAAGATGAAATGAAAAAGGACTTATTAAAACAATAGAACAGAACAAACTTTATTGCCATGCTTTTAGAGGTGGTTACAATTAATGTTTCAGGAGTGATGGGGTGTAAGAGTGGCATACTAATGCATGAGCAATTTCAAAGGTTTCCTGGTCGTATTTTCTAATTAGATAATGCTTGTTTGCTACCCCAAGATAATTACTGTCTGAAGAATTTAAGAATTACACAAATAAAATTATAAAACATCACATGAACCATCAGTGAAATACTATATCTATAAAGAGATGATTGCACTTCAGAATGTTGCGTTTCCATGAACTATTTTCAAAAGTGTATTTATTTTACAGGAAAAGTATAAAAGGTCCACAGATCAGTGGAACAGAATTGTATCACAAACTGGGAAAGGGACAGAAAGTTTTTCGGGGAAAGTTGACAGAAAGTTTTACAGGGCTATCTGGAAGATACATTGTTTGCTTTCAAGTAGAAGATCGGATGAGGGTTGTTGGGATTTGGAGGTTTTGTTTTGTTTGGTTTTTTGTTTGGGTTTTGTGGTGGAAGAAAGTAGCAACCGGTTTTGGATAATTTTTCTGAAGTAGGTCATAGTATGCTTCCACAATTTCAATGCTTGTAATGAACAAGATAAAACCAAAAGATTTTGTTTATTTCCACCTAAACAGGGGTTTACAGATACCTGATTTTTCTCAGAAGACCTTATATTATTTCCCTATAATACTCTATTATTATAATTATAGTGATAATAATATTCTTCCATGTAACTGTCTCGCTGATTTTCCAGTGTAAACAAACTCTGCAGATACAGTTTGCTTCTGTTCGTGGAGTGAGGAATAGGACTTCATAGACATCAAGAAGGCTTATTGTTTAGGTATAGTAAAGACTAATTAATAGTTTAGTCTGTAATCAAATAGACTAGAAAAGAATATCCACACACATTTTAGAAAGTGGACAAGTATTTTCAGTACTGTTTCACAGACAGTTCTTGATTAGATTTTCTTAATTATATATATTTTCATTTATTTTCTTTTGTAATTTGAATTTTATCTTGGTATTAATAAAAATGAAAAAGATTAATAGATAACATAAGATACTCTTCTAAGTTTGAAAAACACCTGGGCCCAGCATCAGTGTATTAAAAACACTGAAATTAGAACTGTTATCGATGCTTCTTCATGAAGATAAAACATCCTGCTATCTTACCATTAAGAACCTTAGTGATTTTATTTTCTGGTGTTTTTTTTCAATTAAGAGTCCATTGTGAAGTGGTTCTGTTTGCATCTTGCTATCGTGCAGCTGTGTGTGTGTGTTGTGATAGTTGCCTCTTTGAGGCCGGTACAGTTTGACAGTGTTACCAATTCAGGTGCTGAGGAATACCCGTGTATCTGACAAGGAGGGAGATGGATGCTGTAGAGGAGAGGGGGGGAGAAAATCCTACGTTAGCTTATAATGCACTGTTGTCAAAATACCTCTTTGTAGATGAACAGAGCACTTAAAGAACTCTAGTTAAGTTTTCTATATTTTATTTTGCTTCAGATAATTAAGAAAGGGACTAATGTATGCCAAAAAAGAAAGACATACAGTTATTGATAGAGATTTTCAGAAGTGTAAAGAAACTGAAGGTTAGAGAGAGTTGATACACAAAAATAATCTTTTATTTAAAAGGAAAACACAAATGCAGGCCTCCATTTTCTTCCAGCTTGTCTGCTGATGACTAAGATCCCTCTGCTTTTGTCTTCAAGGTGTGAATATATTTTTATGTTAAGTACTGAAGTCTTTTTAAATGGTCTGAAATTTATTTTTTTTTTCCTGTGCTGGCTTAGGAACACATGCAAACCCATCAGGGTGGACCTTCACTGAGTTCCCAGAAGCCTAGAGTGTTTAAGTGTGATACTTGTGAAAAAGCTTTTGCTAAGCCAAGTCAGCTGGAGAGACACAGTCGCATCCACACAGGTGACACCAGAAATTTTTTTTATCTTGAAAGGTTTTCTTATGAATATCTGGGTGTTATATTTGGAGCCCTTGCTTATGCTTTCAGCTAACTGCATTTAAATATCAACGTAAGCTTAAAAATCCAAGTAAATTTCTTACCTCAAATGTTTGGAAATTAAAAGGAGGAACAGCAAACTTGAAAACTCATGTGTGTCACTAAGCTGATCTGTATTTTGGGACTGGCAGTACTGCAGTGATAATGTGAGTGCGTGAGCTTGTGTCTAAAGGTTTGTCAGCCTTTGAAATAAATTAATAAAAGCATATTTTAAAGCATTGTTTGAAGTGATATAAAGACACTGCTTATGATCATCCTCAGTCATACAGAAGAATGTGCAATTGAGAGGATGTGCTCAGTGATGTTAAACGAGGGATAGGCTTCACTGCTGATTATTGACTGCTGTATGCAGTGCTTCATTGTCACTGAGCTACTTGCACAGGTCATCTGTTTCTAATGGCAATGCTTTTAATTTGTTGTGTGGTTTTCCATGAATTCCACTTCTATTATTTTCTTCAACAGTTAAAAGTCTATAAAGTCTAAAAAGTCTATCCTGACATCTCCTAGGGAGCACTGATATTCTGTGATCTAAGTGCTTTTCAGCTTGCAGCTTCTGCCCTGCTATAAGTTGAAAGCTGTACCTAGGATGATAGCCCAGCTGCCCTCCGTGTTGCCTTCTGTGCCTGACAAACATTCTTCTAAAGAACACAAGTTATAAATATAGGAGTCAGTTCTCTGAAACAAGTTCTTTCTTTTCCCTACCACTGCTACCAATAAAGAGCTGTCATGGCTGCTAAACGTAAAGAGGAGAGGGGAAAGTTATCTGTGTTGCTACTAAGCTGGAGGGGACCAATTAATTTGGCTGGATGTACTGTAGAATAAGAAGATTCCCTCAAAAGGGTAACTGTTAGAGTGAGTCAACCAGAGCTTTCTCCTTCCCCAGCATCAAGCTGTTTTGTGGTTACTGCATTAGTAAGGAGCGTTCTAGTTCTACTGGGGGTAGGAAAAGAAAGGCAGGAGTTAAAATCCTAGGAGATTACCCTCAATAATTTGCTTTTTGCAAAACTGACTTCAATAACACAGATTCCTGAAAAAGGTATTGTCTCCTAGTTTAAGGGTTCCACACAATTTGCAGGAAGCAGGAAAGATGACCAGTTGTTGTTTTTCATGCTTAGTTTCATTTCATGCTGCTGCCCAATTGTAATAAGCACAGAGCAGTTCAGGGAGGCTGAGAACAGAGCAAAGTCCCTTTATTGTTCTGTTTCTCATAAATCTTCACCATCATAGGAAGAATTCTTTCTGTTTTGAAATGACTTGTAATTCACTCAGTAAATCCTTAAATCCTTAGATACTTTGGAGTTTCTTGTACTTGGGGGCTCGTGCTGGGCTGTAACAGACCTTGCTAAATTCATATTTATTTTTGTGTTTCAACAATGTCAGGCAACAATAGGTCAATCCATATGATTGTAATTCTTTCAGAAGAGAATGTTCTTTTAGAAATCACTTGAGAACAGAAGAGTGGAAATGTGCTGCACAGAAATGTTTAGATGGATGCACTTACATCGACTATGATAGGAAAGGTTAATCTAAATCTAAACTGACTTGTTTCCATAAAGGTACCATCCTTGTCTGTGAGAAAGTGTTTGTGATTTCTATCTTGACTAAACATTTTTAACCATTTCTTATGGGCAACATCTACTGAATCAATGGCCAGAAGGAAAGCACATTATTTATCTGAATAGCTCTAAATATCTTGTTATTTAGGATTTAGCAGTGGAGACTGGTTTGCTGAAATACTGAAATTAGAGGAGGCAGTTGCTTCCACATGGTTTTTGGTAATCCATTACACCAAAAAGGCTGTTCATCTTGACTGAATTTAAAAAATGGAATCAAAAGTATTTGTGGAAGCCTAGATTTCTTTTCAAACTAGTGAAAGAGTTGTTAACCAAAATAGAAAGAAAATTTCTGTGCTTTAAAGAGCCTTCTGTTGATTGACTGAGAAGTTGGATTTGGCATGCAGGTGGAAACACTAACATACAGGTAATGAAGGGACAGAGATATTGGTCCTTTAAGGAAGTACTTGGGAAAGTGTTTTTATTCCTGCTTGTGCTTTGCTGTGCTAACTAATAACTAGGAGTATCTTAGATAGTGCTTTTAGAAGTCCTTAATGACATACAGTGTGTTTATGTCAGAGGCTGTGGTGCTGAGTGTACAAAGTAGGTGTTTTTAAATTTTAAAATATTTTTTAAGTTTGTATGTTCTTGTGTTTATAGTTAGAAATCTGTACTGTAGTAGTATTCTGGCGGAATTGGAACAATAAGTCTCTTGTGGAGAGATAGGGGGATCACTAGTTGCTTTTGGTATAGGAGGTCACAAGTCCTATGTAGAATTACCAGGAAACCTTTTTTGTTAACATATTTGACTTTTTAGTTTCTTAGAAGCATCATCTTTGTTAATTTTAGTACATTGCTTTATCTGCATTGTTCTTCATGAAGCAAGAAGGTGATGGTTTCTTTGAGTGTAGAAAAGTCAAATTGGTAAATTAATTTCTTTTTTGTACCTCTGTTAGATAGCTTGCCTAGGTGATAAATTGGATAGTAAAGATAATATCAGTGATTTAGTACCTACGTAACTATTCTGACATTTAATTTGAGATTTTTGCTGACAATGTGGAGCTATAGCACTGTTTGGAGAACCTCTCAAGGAAAATGATGATTTCTATTTCATTTCTAGATCATCTTGATAATTTTTACTGAATTCCAAACTGTATTTTTAAATGTATCTTAAAAGGAAAAATTATGAAATATGTTTTTCTTTCTTATAAAGGTGAACGGCCGTTTCAGTGTACACTGTGTGAAAAGGCATTTAACCAGAAGAGTGCTCTTAAAGTCCACATGAAAAGGCACACAGGAGAGAGACCTTATAAATGTGATTACTGTGCAATGGGATTTACACAGAAAAGCAATATGAAATTGCATATGAAACGGGCTCATGGTTACACTGGTATGTAGCATGGTGGTAGTACTGCTGAGGGCAGGGATCTATCTATATGTTTTGTTAGGAGAGCACAGAGCACTTCCCTTAAGTTATGGAGGAATCAAGCACTAATAGGCAAAGACCACACTAGACGAGCTAATAGTTGCACATGCAACCCCAAAATCAGGTTGAAACAGCAATTCTTTGCTTTTTATGGTTCCTTTTTTTTATGTGGAGCTCTATGTACAGAAATACAGAGTTGAAAAATTATTCCAGGAAAGCAGTATATTGTGTTAGATACTTGAAAAATTATTTCCAAGACTGTCTCATGAATTTACAGTATCTGAAGTAATTGTATAATACTGTTCCCATCATTATTCCTTTATCTCCAAGTGCTATATTTGCATTTTTCTTACACCATACATCAAATCATACTCACTTGCCTTTTTCTCTTGTTCTTTGGTAGGTCCTGTACAAGAGCCTGCGAGTCATCAAGAACAAGAAGGGGAAGACATTAGTCGTGCTCTGAATTTGGAAGAAGTAGTACAAGAATCTTCAAATGAATGGCAAAGTATAGGCAATGTTTTTCGATAACACCTTGAAATTTGAAAGTTAAAAATGTTTCTGGGACTCGAACTTTACAGTTAAAGCTTCAAGCATTGAAGATACTAACAATAGAATAATATATTGTAGGGGATTTTTTTAATTATTTGCAGAAGTTACCTAAAAGATGAATTCTTTTTTTAAGATTGTAGAAGAATATTGGGAAAACTTCATTGAATCTGTGCTAAGTTGTCTGTGAATCAGTGAACTCAGGTAATAATGTATACAGTTTCATCTTTGAATTCACAGCCAAGATATCTATTTAAAAATAAACTGGAACTTTATATAAGAATAGAATTATTCCATTTTTAATGGAGATGAAGAATAACTTCACAGGAAAATCATGAAACTGTCAGTCAACTTTTTTTAATGTGTTTAAAGAAATAATTGAGATTGGAAACAAAGTGTTGCAGTTGATGATGCATGCAGTATAAAATAGTGGAGTTTTACCTTTTTTTTTTTTCTCTTACAAGGCACAGGAAAAGGCTGTTATTTCTGTTGAAAATTTACTTTTTTAGTGCATTTTGAGAATTTGCTGAAAAAAAATAAAATACTGCGAGCTCATGGCTTTTCTTGAGTTAAACTCTTGAGAGGGAGCATGTTGATTTTCATTCCAGCCACAGAGGCAGATAGATGTTAGTTTTTGCAGTAAAAGTCCTGAGGTTTTGGACTTGGCAATAATTACTTAAAAAGAATCCAAAAGACAAAAGGTTCCAGTAAAAGCCTCTGTTGTTGTTTGTTGTACTGGGTCAGCAGGTACATATCTCAGTATCTGTGGGAAACAGCCATACACTAAATCTGTGAGGTAAAAAAGTAGAATTTTGTGGTAGCAGTGAGAAAGTTATATGCACTCTAGGTCACCTATACTCTACAATGTTCCCCAGTGCTGTAAACAGTTACCATTTTGAATCTGTAAATTCCTTACTATTTTCTTTGTGAATTTTGGAAATATGTTACATTTATTTGTTGTTTAAGTCATTGTTTCTGCAAAACTACCTAGCTGACTGAGTATTGCTTTCAAAGGTGCCACTTGTTAAGTATATTTATAGCAAAGAAACACTGGAGTAAAAGCATAGTTGTCTTTTAGACATTCCAAAGACAGAAGCTGTTTTCTTATTTTTGCCTTGTTCTTTTGAATTTTATTTATATGTTACATATATATAGATATATATATGTGTGCTTATATATGTATATATATATATATTTAAAGTTTATGAGCCTCTGTGTGGCCGATCAGTATATTTTGTAAATACTTATGCCAGTTGCAAGGAGTTCATCTGTTCGGTTGCCACAAGTATTTCTAGATCAGTGGTGGATATGTTGTACTATAATACAGACCTCGACTTTAATTTACTTTCTAAAAGATAATTGTTCTCAGATCCAAAAAGCCCTTTTCTGTAAATATTGTCTATACTCTGTCTATGATACAAACTAGTTATTTTAGACTGCTGAAGCAAGAAATCGCTGTTGGTTTTGATAGGCCATCTCTTAATTCTTTTGTTAACTGTTCAGCATATGTATATAAGTAATATAGTTGGTGACATGAAAATAACACTTTTGTTATGTGGAATATTTAATTGAAAAACATGCTAAATAATATTACTTTTTTCCAAATTCTGTTTCGTGTATTTTTTAAGCATATGATTCTGGATTCTAGGAGATTGGAAAAACTCTGTTTACAGAAGTGCATGTTGGAATATTAGATGTAAAGAATAAAGTCCTTCCAGCAGTGCCTTCCCTTCCAGGCAGCCTGTGAATGTTTCAGGTGTTTAAGAAAGACATTATATTTTACAGTTGTCTGGCCTCATGGCATAACATGCTTTTTGTCTGTAGCAATATAGCAAAATATGCTGTCTTGCATGTACCACGTATGAAATCTTTTCCCCTGTTCTTTCAAGGAATACTGTATAGATGCACAGGGGACTTTGATCTAGGTGGTCTTGAAAGTCCCTTCCAACCCAGACCATTTAACGATTCTGTGATACTTGGTACACACAACCTAAAAGCTGATCTCAAGTAAAAATACAGCATTTTTAGAGGGTCACTTCTCAAAATGTTATGCCTTGGTTAGAGGCAGTGAGTCTATGTAGCAAGTCTTGGAAACATTAAAAAAACAGTGTGAGTTAGGGAGTTAGCTGACGTTTTTCCTGAATTTAGTTTGCTACTCCTCCAGCACTTGGAAATCCTGTCAGCTACAGTAATAGGCTTTTAAAAAATTTCTTTTTAACATTGTATTTGATTTGCTTCCCTGCATCCTCTTCCCCTGTGAACTTCAAATGTCTTGACAGAGGTTTTTTTTATAGCCTTGCTAAGATTGAGTTGGAGCTTTTCAGAGCAGTGTATGTGTTGATATTCAGAACAAATACAGACATGGTGACCAATATGTTGATACTTTCAAAATCTGTGTTAAAGCAGATGCTTTATTTAAGGAAGCAGAAGATCTCTTGTTCTGAGAAGTGCTTGAAGTGCCACGTTGTATAGTGGGTAAGTGAACAGTGCTTGGGACAGCCTCTGTTCTTTCTGGTTTAATGCAGTAGTAGGCTTGTGCTAGCCTTGGGGTTTTTGCCTCGTGTCTGCTCGCATTTTCTTTTGATTTATGTCCATTCCTTCAGTACATTAAATTATGCACTCCTGGTGTTGGTTGTGCGTTCCTGTTTTAGGAAATATCCTTTGCTTACAAATCAAATGGCCATTTAAACTGCTGGTTTTCATCAAAACTACTAGTGTGTAACTAAAGAATAAATTTCAGGCTAAGTTTTAATCTCTTCATGTTTGTAAAACAATGCTTTCAAGTACTATACCTATTCTTCTAAAGGAAGTAATCCAAAAAAGCCACTTCGACTCTCTGGGAAAGATGACTGAGGGGAAAGAAGAGTGATGAAGACAAGGAAGAAGTTTTGGTTAAATTCTGTTACTCTGTGGTGCAGTATTTTGAAAGATGTATTTCTCTGGGTTTTTTACCTTAAATATTCTTTCACATTTTTGAGGCCTCTTTGCACCACAATTGTTCATGAGAGGAGCTGTTTTTTATTGCCTATTCATAGACATTTTACACTTTGCAGTATTCCTCTGGCCTGTAGCTGCCACTCTGTAGACACTGGCATTCCATAATTCTTCTGTCCTGTTGTCAGCCTTCTGGGCCATGCAATGGCACTAGAAGCCTGTGTGCAGGATCCCAAAGTGTCGTTGTGTCATTTTCTAGTATCTGAACATTATTCATGAACTCTGGGGGATTGGAGGGGAGGGAGGGGGAATAAACCCAGTATATATGTGTATATATATATATATGTATGTATGTATGTATATGTAAATATATAATATGTATCCTTTTCCTTTGTAAAAGACAAAACTGGCCCAAGTTTCATTTCAAGTTGATTACTTTATTTCAATAGTGACTATTTTTAAAAGCTGTGTTCCTATAAGAACAATACGTGTTCAAATTAAATCAACTATTACGTTGCAGAGCATACATCTGAATGAAGCTACAATAGAAAAATACATATAGCAACCAACGAAGGTAATAGATGTAATATGTGTGTGTATGCTTAATAATTTTGGCAGTTTTGTTTTCTTTAGTCTCTATGTATTTTCTATCATCTCATCTTCCATTGCTTTATATTAATGGACACTGATTTAAACCTACAATAGATTTAGATGTGAAATGCAATTAACATATATATTTATAGGTAACTTTTACTGGGCACTTATTAGGAATGCTAACCTAGGAAGCACTAACTGTAATCTACAGTGTATGAGCTAAAACTAAAAAAAAAATAAATAAATAAAATTAATCAGACACTTAGATGACAGTTTGAAGAAATGGTAAGTTTAAGTAATAAAACAGTGCAATTCAGAAGAGCCTTTTATTTCCCTAAGTGTGGCTGGAAATACCATCTCCACACATTCATTTTAGTAGTTTGTGAACAATTCATATCTAAATCTAACTGAGCTATAATTTATTTCTACGAGGCAACTACAATACAACAGTTAAATGTTCACAGTAGTTTACTATGAGTTTGCTTTGGTGCACTGCCCTTAATAGGCATCCAGGGGTTATTCAGGCAAAAGATGAGCCAATCAAATACAACACTGCTGCAATACCAAGAGAAAGACTTGAAATTCTAAGAGATGTGCAGGACTATCTGAGATACCAGTACTGAAGGGCTTTCTTTCAGAAATTAGACTTTTTTTGTTTATATGCTTATTTACTCATGGTACTGCAAAGTTAATGCTGTTGCAGCAGAGTTTATGTGAAGCACCAGTGACATCCAGTGATCACGTGTACAGTCTTAGATGTTTCTCTGGGAATATCCCTTGTTTTGTAACATTAGTCTAACTCAAATTTGAAATCCTCTTTCTCTCCCTCATCTACTCTTTATTCTAATGGTTTGGATGCAATAAGCAATTCATGGTATGGAAAGAATTTCCTTATTGCTATTGCTCCACATTTTATTGATTCTTCAACGTCTGCCCCCTCCCACACTTCACATACCTTGAACTCCCAATGTTTGATAAACCTTTCCATGACTGCCTAATCCTGTTATGAAAATAAATTATTCTGTGAGTGAGAGAAGGAAGATTAAAACAAAAAAAAAAAAAAAAAAAAAAAAAAAAAACAAAACAACCAAAAAGAAAATTTGGATAAACAGTCCTTACAGCTTCTGCACATGTTGGTTTTTGTTTGGTTTTTTTTAACAGCAGTGTCTCAAAAATTCATTAACAGCAGTGCTCAGTATCCAAGACTTTATAGCTCTTTATTTGTAATTCTGATATTCACTAAAAGGAAACCAGAAGAGTTGAGCTTAAATTAGGTGCTTGGGAGAAATAAAGGAGTCCAGCATACAGTTAGGGCATCCTGAAGAAGAACGGGTAAAGTCAGAGATGTTGTTACTTCACATAAAATAAGGAAAACATCTAGCAAAGCTACTTTTTGTGTTCCTTTCATTCAACTGTTGCTCAGGGATTGCCAATAGAAGTTTGTATCATCTACTGCATGCAGAACCTAATTGGCATTAAGTAATGGATTGCATCTATCTAGGTAATTGTGGCAGCTGTTACTAATTTTAAGGCAGTTATATTACGAAGCAGAGTACATGATCCTTGGATGGACGGCACCTTGGAGCTTCAGCGCCTCGCAATGGGGGAACCAGACCGCGATCCAGGTCGGGACCCAGAGCCTCCCTGTGGAGGGAAGAACAGAGTTGCATCAGTTAGAAATTAATACATATTTGGGGCTGTGCATTGAAGAACATCAATCTATTGTAAGTATGGCAAAATTTTAAATACTATCTAATGAAAATTGCCTGCAGTTGTGCCTAGTATATCACTAAATATTACTGGGATTTTCACTTCAAAAAGGTTGATTTTCATTGATTTTCACATCGGATTAACTTACTCTCATTAGATCTTCCACACAGGTCTAGACAGTCTCTCATTAACTACCTTTAAGTGCATTCAGGCCTTCCTAATGAAAACAATTTATTTCCTTGGACAGCATGGAAAACTTCATTTTTATGTACCCTGTACTGTGTGTATACTTTAAAACAAATAACGAAATTTCCAAACCTTGCATATGAGATGTAATAGTTTCACATCTGAAAGAACTGAAATGTAATAGTTTCATTCTGCAGTAGATTCTCAGTGTTATATCAACATAAGACCTGTATGGAAAGCTCAAATTCAGATACAGGAGAAAGCTAAGAAAAGATAAAAGGGCTGAAACCTGCCCTACTCTTAGATATAATAAGAAAGTGTCAAACTGTGAGGAAAAAGCTGTGACAATTCGTAAATCTGCACTTGAGAAAGGAAGCAGTTTTATAGCAGAGATGATCTAAGCTGAAATTCTGACGTTTCATTTTTTGGAATTTGAGATTAGGCTAACTTGGTATCTTGTCCTTAGCTTTAGCAACTCTTCTGTAGGCAGATCTTGAAAAATGCACTTAAGACCACAAATGTGAGATGGTGGGGTAATTTTTACTGTAGTCAGGTGATGACTGAACTGTTTATTTGAAAAACAAAAATCACGTGTGTACTTTGAGACTTCATTTTCTTCATTTATGTTCTCATCTTTCAGTGCTGCCTCCTTAGTTTTACAGAACTATTACTGGAAAATTCAGTCTAATTCATTAGGTAATTGGTTTTTTTCTTTCAAAGATATCTTAAAGAATGGGTAACTTTTTTATATTACAAGACTGTAGAACTATATAACGAAATAGTAATTAATGCCTCCTGCTGTAAACAATGGGTCTAAATCAAATGGACCTGAATAAAACTCGTATCAAAGTTCCAGAAATTATAATGGCTGGGAAAAGGTTATCTAAAAAGTAAAACTGGTGTTTGTATCTCTTAGATATATATGTATATATATAAATATCTAAGCTAAAATAGCTGTGATGAGTATGCAAAAAAAAAAATGTTTAATGAGAGATCATATCAGTAATGCGTATTTTCAGATATTGAAACCATGAAATTTTAAAAATAATGCCAATAATAGTCATGGAATAGATGATGTACTTGAACCCCACTAAAACTACCAATTGCACAATGTGAAAACAAGACTTAAAATGTGTTTTATTTTCACCTGGGCCTCTGAAGAGATCATTCCTTTTCTTAAATTGGAACGTGAGAATTCCTACAATTTCTGTCACTAGGTACTGCATATATTTGGAAAGCAACTATACCATGGGAGATATAAAACCTAAACTGTTTTAAGAGGCAAAATTGCGGTTTTTACTGCATATGAAGGCACTGTTACATCTCCTGTTGCAGAGAGGAATAGTTAAGAGTCTGAAATGATCAGCTCTGCTAAGGATCTCAGACCTTCTGACTTGAAGTTGACTGCTGGTGGCATCTTCATGTGCAAATAGTGTCCTGGGTGATTTGTTATGAGTAAATTCACTGCCATCATTGCCTCAGAGGGAAAATGCAGTCTTCATTAAAGTATCTGCCCATGGATATAGCATACTTTTCATGTGTCTGTTTCCTGACATAGAATGTGAAAAATCCTCACAACTGACCTTTTTTCCTGTTCTGTTTTCATTCATTGCCTGTGTTGTTGTGGCTGTGCTGTGCCTTGAAATGGGGACTTGAACCAGACTAAAGATAATCTGACCAGATGTTTATTTCTAATATGACAGTTTTCTAATTTGCTCCACTCGGTGATTTTGTAACTTGTGATACTGACATTATAGGAGTTCTCCTGCCTGGGGTGGAACAAGCAGGGACTGCTGGAGTTGTTACTGCATCCAAATCTGTGTCCAGCACTGCCTTGTACTACCTGTCTGCAGTTTATCAGTTCTCTTTCATTTTCACTATCCTAAATAATTTAGCAGCATTGAGCTTTGTAATCTCATTTGTCCTCTGTATTCCAGATAATTTTTGCATTCAGTAACAACACAGATCCTGGTGCACGTCTTGGTGGGACAGTGTGAACTTACCTTTTTTCCTGATGACCACTAACTGTGTATTTTTACCTTTGTTTCCTATTATGTAAGTAGTCCTTAAGTCACAAAATAATCTTCTGGTTTATCCATGCAAATCTAATCCTGTCAGAAGCTTTAAGAAAATATGGTTGTTTCAAACATGCCATGTTCTGGAGAGGTTTGGCTTCGCTTTTTCCAAGTTCAATCTTTTTGTACTTAAAGTTCAATTGTACTTTACCAGTTTAAAGATTCTGGAAAGAGTGCCTTGGCCCTCATGATAGGATCCCTTGTGTCCCTTGTGAGCAGATTTATGCTCATAGAATTTTCCGCTTCCATATCCTGGCTTGTGTGTTTCACCACCCTGCAAAGAAAGTTTTTCATGTACATTGCAAATTATCACATTCAGATTATTATATGCACGTTGTAGTCTTTATTTATGATCACTGAAATGTAATACTTAAAAGAGGAATTGGGAGGTTGTTGCAATAAAAAAATCCTTTATGAAATAAACAAGGATGAAGGGAAATGCTAGGAAATTATCTGAATAGATTCAAATCTGAGGGAAGCATCAATCTGTAAAAAATGAATTAATATTAAAAAAATTAAATACTCAGAACATTAACCTGTGTGATGAAATGTTTTAATTTTGTGAGTTCTAAGATGTCAAACACATCAGCTAATATGTAGTGTTCTGATAGTGAAAGAAATGCTTAATGGCCTGAAGGCTTTGATATTTTGTCTTAAAATGCCAGTAATTTACATGCCATCTCATATAAAATCAAACCTGTGGTAGAGAAGTAGAATTTAATTAGTTGTGAGAGAACTGTGGGAAGAACTTGTCTAGGAGTTGCTTAGGCAGATCACTTCTAACTGACAGGAAAGGTGGGAGAAAATACTGAGGTTAGTGACAGCATTAGTTGTGCAGACTTTACTCTGTAAAAGCAGTTGCAAAAGTGGAATAAGCACCTGTCTTGTCCCAGCCCTCCCTCCTGTTTTTGTCCATCCCAGGAGAAGAAAAAATGCAACAGATGAGTCTTCCAGGAGCCTTTAAAGGAAGAGAGCTTTGCCATGCAGTGGATTTTGCTCCCTTTGTGCTGAAGCAAAAGAAATTATTGCTGCAAGGGCTGTCAAATTGCAGGGTAAGAGCAAGCAACACAATTACCATCTTAAAGTGCTGTGGAAGGAGGAAGGAAAGTAGAACAGGAAAAGCAAAATAGCAAACTTGAGACAAAACAAAATTATCACGTTGCTGCAGCAGCTTGAGGCAATGAGCAGGATATGCTTTGGCCTGGTAAATAAAAGGGCTGTTACCGAAAGCACATTCATCACCTACCCAGCTAAATCTGGTGAGGGATAATCCTCTTCCCTGTACATGCAAGAAATAGAAACAATGACATGATGATCACTGTGGAACACAGCATTTGGGTCTGCCATACACAGAAGATGAAAAGACAGCCAAGATTATGAAATAATGGCCAGATAATGAGGCAGGCAGGAGTTGAGAACAAGAGTCTGTACAGTCATTTTATGAAGCAAGAAAAGGCAAAATTGTTTATTGTAATTGCTAGAATTGACTTTACTAGCCATGGTTTGTCAGTATTACGTACTTCAAAAGCCAGCTGAGTAAATAGAAGGACAGCTCCTGGTTAGTGAGGCTTGTTTGAAAGCATTACCTGTTGTTAGTTCATTACATAAAGCAATCACATCATAAATTGAATATCAAAATCCCTGCAAAGTGACTTCAGTTAGTCATGCGTGAAGTCAGGAAGTGCGGGAGGAAGAGAACCACGGCTTCTGTGTCTTAGGCTCTTGCTTTAAATTGTTCCCAGTGATACCTGTAGACTTTTCTTAGTGCCATTAGAGACAGTGAATCAGGCTTGCAGTTGAATTAGTGTAAATTAGCCTGTAAATGCCTTGAGTCCCTGAAACTACTTACCTTTGCTTGCATTGGGGGAGGTGTACGGGGTGAGACCTAAAAAGCAATACAAAAGAGCTTTCAGACAAAGGCAAAAATAAATGTCAGAAATCATCAGGCTTTTTGCACATTATCCATGAGCTAAAAGTGGTAATTGCATTGAGAAGCTTCTCTGCTGTCTTAGGCTTGCCTGGAATACACTGGAATTATGTCTATCTTGAAACAGTAATAATTCTTGAATACTGGCAGTGTTAAAGACAAAAGGACAAAACCTGTCTATGGTGAAGGTGTATAACTGACGTGGTTAGCATTCAACTATGTTAAGGAGGTTCACACACTTTTTTGGTAGCATTTCAGTATTGTTTGTCTTCTAGGTAAAACTTATTTTTTACTTGAATGGCATAATGAGCTCAAAAGGCACAGTAAATTTGAGGCTCAAAATAAAATGATTGGGGAATGTTTGTTTACCATTGGATTCTAAAGAAAATTTTTAATTTTGGAGCATAAGAGAAGGGGAGACTTACAATGTTCTTGAAGAAGTGGACTACAGGGTTGTCATCAACAGGCCGGCCATGCTGAGATCTCGGGGGGATGGACCCGACGTGGCTGACCCTGGCTGCATGTATGTCCTGAAAAGCAGAGCAGGCACATTGCCCAGTCAGCTGGGAAGGACAGCTTCTCAGCCATGGCATGAAGAATCATTTTCAGGAGTGAAGACAGGAGGAATATGCCTTGGAAATCTACAGAGGTTACCCCCTATGGCTGTCAGCAGTGTGAAATGGCAAATGCACGGTATGTATTTGTACAAATGTTGTGCATATATGTGGATGCACATGTTCTTGATGTTACAGCCCAGTGTGGAATTAAGCCTCTTATTGGTAAGTTCAGGTAACAGAAACTGTGTAATTTTCCTTAAATATGAAATTTTTCTTTAGTAGGATCATAGACTGTGATTTTAGAAAATAAACCAAAATGGAAAAAAACCTTAAATTTATGTTGGATCATTCAGCATGGGAAAGCAAGAATAGATCATGTATCATTTTTAGTTCCCAAAGACTATGTAACACTTATGAGCTTCAAGAGCAGTATGTTTTTTTTAGAATGAGGGAATCAAGTAAGGCTGACAATTTCTATTTCAGGAGGGCTTTCTATTTTCAGAAGGGCTTCGTGAGCAATAGTCCAAATGAAGTCAGATAACGTGGTTTGTGACACTGATTTCCATTGGAAAAAGAATAACCAACGCAGAGAAGTTTGGCTGGTTTTTATCAGGGTTGTTTTTCTGCATGCTGATGATATGTGGACACTTAACTGTTTCAAAAGCAGGAAAATCTGAATTTTGGATCTGTGAAATCTCCATAGTGTCAGGCAGTCAGTCCTGCTTGTATTTCTGCAGCAGTTTCTATTTGGTCACTAGTTGCCAAAATAGCCTCTGCTGCCCTGCTTAGGAAGAGAGAGACTGTAGTGTTTAGAGCACCTTACTTCAGCCGTGCTTTTATCTTGTTTATTTACATTCAAATCACCCTTTGAAACCTGCTGACTGCCTTGTCTTTAGGATAAAAACCATGGTGTTGCAGATCTGATGGGCAATGGAGAGAAATTGGGATAATAAGGTTATAAAATCTAGATAGGGTTGAGTTTCTTGATTTTGGCGTTCTGACCAATCATTAGGTGCTAATTACTTGGCTTATTGGAAAGGTTATTGTGCTGTAAATACAAAGTTTCTTCTGCCTGCAGTGCCAAATGTCATCACAGGCTTCAATTGTCTTCCCTTTTAATGTGCATGAAGCAGTAGCAAATCTAAAGTAATTTTTAATGACTGTTCTGGGTGAGTTTCCTGGTGTTTAAAATAAAGTGGTTTCCATTCATATTGTCATCAGCAAACTTCATCTGTCTTCAGAATCTTTGATATTATTCTTTATTTGTGACAGGTAATTTATATGTTTCCCCCAATTCATTGTTGAAATTACTCCTTCACCTCTAGTTTGTTCTTTCAATTTTTGGACTCCTAGGGACAAAACAAAATCCAGTGGTGTTTTTCATAGACTGCTTATGTTTATGTAATAACTGATATCTGTGGGTGTTAAAATGTAAATTCTAATGAATTTGAAATTAAAAGAGAAATCTGATTTATACTGCTACAATGGCCTACTGAGATGGTGTGATATATATGTGATGGACTTTTTTGAATGAACTCAATTTAACAGTTACCATGTGTTTCATTAATGCATTCAGATCATCATTATTTACCTTTAAATATGTTTTAAGTGCTTAGCTTTAAATAATATTCTTGTTATAACCTAATAGGAATAGAGAAGAGCAACTGTGTTTTAGGAGGGGATGTAATTTACTTCTTATTTCTTTGTGTTACTGATCTTTTTTGCCCAGAGGCTGCAATGAATTCTCCTCACACCTCTTGCAATATTGTAAGAAATTTCAGTGTTGAGAGCATTGCCAATAAGAGGCATCCTTGGCTTCCATATCTGTGTATTTTGAAATGTACTTGCCAAGTATGAGTGTGAATTCAGAGCCCTTGGGTATTGGTGGTGACGTTTAAAATGGAGGTGTCTCTGTGCCATTAAAGTTAAAACACAATAATTCTTCAGTTAGTTAACAGAAGAACACTCAGCTTTTCCTGTTCCCAGTTAACATTAATGAAATGTTTGACCTCAGTTAAGGATCTCAACTAAGTCAACTCTGCTGCGCCTTCAAAAAAGCCACCAAGAACCGTAAAGCTGAATGATCTTAATAAAAAAGATTTGCCAGTACTGGAAATTTAAGCAGTAACTGAAAGATCTGATAACAAAAGCATAGTTTGCAACTTCCCTGTGAAATCAATAGTTTTAAGGATTAATGATCTAAATAATAATTCTTAAAAATATACATAAAATATCCACAGTTATCCTGTAAGGGGAGGAATTTTTTTTTTAAACATTTTGTGGTTCTTTCAGGTGATGCACAACAGGGAAGTTGCATTGTTTTACTTGTCACCTACCTTGGTAGTATGGTGGTATGTTGGCCACTAAGACAGAAAAAAAAAAAAAAAAAAGAGATTAACTGTGAATGCAGTGCAAAGAAAACATGCAGGTATTTTAAGTCTCAACATTAGCTATACATTGGAATTGCATTCCCTGTGTTAGCCATGTACTTTCACATCAGACTAATTGCATTTACTGGCACAACCTGTATTAGTACCTTGTAAGAGCTGTTAATAAAAAAAAATGAAAATTGTCACTTCTCTAACAATATGAGCTCCCTTTGGGGTTTTGTGGAAGGTTATTACATTTCCAGTTGACCTGAAGATCCCCGAGCGTGTGTTTGTGTGTGGGTGTGTGTATATATTATATATATATATAGGCATGCTTTTCAGTGTTGTGCAACAATTGACTCTGGGTATAAAATAGACAAAAACTAAAGTTAAGAAGTTACAGAGGGTTTTTTTCAATCATGAAATCCTATAAAATCCATCCCTGACTTTGCTTGCTATGAACAGGATATGTCAGATCTTGCAACTCTGATGCATTAGGGGGGACTTTTAAATGCATATTATAATCTCTTTGAGGACTCTCATCTTTCACAAGAGGATTCTATATGCATGTAAATAGCTCTAACTCCTCATCAGCCCATTATATGCATTTGTGACAATAACAGTATTAAGATACTTTTGGAGTACTTCAGTTTACAGCTTTTTACTGTTCCTTTCAGTATCACTATTGTTTGCTTTTGTTGCCTACTTTGAGAGGTGAGATGAAAATCTAAAGTACATCCCATGTTGTTTCTCCACTGGCAAAATCCATACATGTGAAATATGGAAATAGCTAACTTAAAATGCAGTCAAACCAGGTAAACTTGGAAAACAAAGGGCTTTTTCGTGGGTTCAATGGGTTTCATGGTTTCCAAAGGCTTGTCTTCACAAGATAGCTAAGAAGTTGCTGTGTGTGAATTTAAAAGATATCATACAAAATCCACATGTATCAAATCCACATAGAGATGAAAATTGCATTTAGATTGTCTTAGAAAACCAAACTGTTCCACAACCTGTAGGTTGTCCATAATGCTTAACCACCCCGACTAAGGCATTTGGAACTGTACTGGTAGACTAAAATTATCCTTTAAGCATTAGATGAACACTGTGCTGTTCTGTGGGGAAAAAAATCTGAAAGTTCAACAGGCAGTTTGTAAGCCACTCAGCTGATTTTGTGTTAGTCCTTGAAATGGACTCTGAATCCAAACTAATGAAATTCCTATCTGGTTCAAACTTATGTAGTCAGTATGGTTCCTAAATAGGTATGCTAAACAGGAATTGAGATACATCCTTTCAGTAAATATATATGCTTTTTTTTTCTTATTTTAATGACATAAAAATCTATGATATAGTTTAATGGGAAATCTGACAGGCGCTTGAATACAGAAATTGCTTCATCTTGAGATTTGGAGGGGCTCTGTCCATGGGGCTTTGTGTTCTTGGGCATGACTGATCCTTTGTCAGAACCTTCCAGTGCAGCTATCCCGGCTCTCACCAGGCAGCGACAGAATACACAGCCCATCTGGGATGTATTTTTCCATGTTTATTCTAGGAGTTACGTAGCTTCTGTGAGCATGCATTGCTGAATCAGAGCTGTGTTGTACTGGTGGTGTTGTTCCATCTTTGTTCACGTATAAGCCAGGTAACAGTTTGCTCTTGGTGGCCGTGTTTGTCCCAGGCTGTTCACAGCTTGCTGATCTCATGCCAAAAGCAATGGGAATGCTGACGTCTTCCCCACGGGCTGATCTGGTGATGACATTATAGTTAATTACCTAATTCAGCAGGCTTTTTTAATCACTTTAGGAAGGATGAGCCACATATCCTTGTAATGGTACTGTTAACTTTTACTAATGTGGAAGTTAAGAGAGAAATTAAATTACTTGCTCAAAGGTATAGAGGAGAATTGGCAGGAAGAGGGATGTAGAGTGCAGGAGATTCTGCCTTTCAGGGTTGTGCTGAGACCAATCTTTGTCTAGAAATAAGCGATGAACAAAAAGAGGACGAATTCTTAGCAGAATGACAGGAATAACAAACGTGGCAGTAAAGAGTAGAGATGACTGAGAAGTAAGAAACACAAGGAAGAAAAAGGGAACAATGGAGAACACTCCCCAATCAAGAGAGATGCCAGTCAATAATCCAGAACCACATTTCTCCATAACCCCGTTACTCCTTAGTGCCTTGATGATTAGTGTCCATAAATTAGCAGGTAAAAGAATTTCTGTGGAAAAAAGAAGAATGGGGGCAGTTTTTCAGGAGAGTTCTCCTGTATGATGGGACTCAAATGAGAAACCAGTGTCATGATACCTTCTGGTTTTTTTCCCTGTGACTGGTTTATTCCATTGTTGTGACACTTGATATAAGGTTTCAGAGGCAAAACCCAGTGCTTTGACTTGGCTTTTTTGAAGCATTTTTTCTGCCTAGCATGAATAATTTTACTCAGATATTCTTTTTGATAGAAGTTCTTTATCTGCTTGGACGTAGTCTCTGATGCACACTCTGTATTGTTATTTTATCATTGGTATCAATGACATAGATTAAACTTTATTGAAATGATCCATGGTTTGGGTGGGAGTTTTCTTGACTGGTTTTGTTTTGGATTTTGTTCAAGAATAATGACTCCAGCAAAAAAAAAAAATACTTTGGCTAGTAGATACTCTCCAAGCAGCTTCTGCTACCATCAAACTTCCCAGCCTTTAGGACTTTACACAGGCAAGATTTGGAAGGCATCCTGCACTGGTGTTCAGCATGATCAGTTTCTGCTGATCACCTGCATGTTTGGTAGAGATGCATCTGTTTGTTGGTGCTGCTACAGCACAATAATGTAACATTGTGGGTATGGCCATTGGTAAGAAAGCAGAAATTTATACAATCTTTAGATGTCCTGTACCCTAGTGTTTTCATATAGTCATGAAGGTAATACAATAAGTAAGTTGGGAATTATTTGGTAAACAAAGCTATAAATACCAGCTGTGCACTATCACTTTACAGCTGCTGGCAGAAGAATGTCACTACAACCTTGATTTCTGGAAATCTCATTGCATGCACTCATCCACCCACCCACCAAGTATTTGATCAGTTCTCATCTTTGAAGGACTGGCCCAATTCAATTTCTCTTCTGCCTTTAATAGGTAAGCAAGTGACAAGCTAAACTCTCATACAGGTTGTTAAAAGCACTGTTTCCTGTCTCAGCATAACTTGTGGAGAGAGTGTAATAGCAAGGAGAGTTTACTATTATGAAATATTTAGACATGGCATAGTTAATAGCATATTTCTTTGAAAGAAATACCATGGTAAAATTTCCAATAATATTGTTAGTGTAAAGTGGGGAATATGGACCACTCCAAACCTGAGGCTTGTACAGTTTCCAAGGCACATTAATTGTATGATGTATCAGAAATGGAGAAGAAGATGCATCATAAGCAAATGAGGAAAGAAGCCAAGGCTCATCTTGGGTCTGCAGCAGTAGTTTGTGCTTTACCAACATTTTTAAATTGATTTGTAAAAAATTCAGTAAAAATCACCTGAAAATGGCAGTGGATGATTCCTGGTGCAGCTCAGAACTGAAACCAAGTAACTTTGGAGTGTAATGTGTAACTGAACAAGTCTAACTGGAGACCATTTCAGGAACATGGTGAGATATTTTGCATCAGCAGAAAAGGTGAAAGCCAGCAATTGTCATTAATGCTGTGTGTACAGAGGTACAAAACAAGGTCGGGGGAAAAAAAGTAACTTTTTCTCTGGTTTTGTCTCTGGCAGCATTTACCATTGTGTAATCTGAAAACAGCTGAAATACAGTCATTTATTTTGGCATTCTAGGATGGAAAGGATAATGCAGTTCTTCATTTGCAAGGAATGTGATAAAACCAATATAGTAGATTTTAACATAAAACAATTTCTTACTTATCAAAGTGTTTCACCTGCAGAGAAGTAAACAGATTAAATTTTTCTCAGGCAGAGAAAATCCTTGTGCTAAATTTTTAATACCTCTATTTGACCATCTGTATGTACATTTTGGAGTCCCTGCCTGGCCCTCACACTTCTTTAAACAAACACTCCCCTCTGATACATGATTTTAAAATTAAATCCAGACCTTACTCTCAGCTGAGCTGTGGGGCCATGCAGGTGAACAAGAAAGGAATGGCTGAGAGCAGCTGAGACCAGTTCCCACCAAGAGATCCCAAAGCTGCCATCACTGCCCCTCCAGCAACTCTGCCATCAGGCCCAGGCCCAGAGGCAGAGGGCACCACAAGCTTGGAACTTCAGCAAGTGCTCAAAAGAATCCTTGGAGCTCTTCTGTAGAATGTACATGCTCCTCTGCACACAACTTACACTTACCACTGTTACTATATCGTATTAGTGGATAGAAGACCCTAGAAATAGTCAAGCAAAGACTGAACTGAAAGATCCTGTTACATGTTTCATGAAATCTTTTGCTGTGGAGTGATCAGAAACAGAGATCCTTCAAATGCTTTAGTTGATTAATTTGTATTTTAGCCTGAACATGTTACTAACACATTTCTGAATGTAAGAGGCAAGAGACCATATTAAAAACAGTAGCAGTGAAGCACACAGGAATTCTCCCCAGTTGTGATCTCCTCTTTTACTTGTAATACAAATGAGGATATTGACAAATACTTTGTCCCGTTTCTGAACAAACCTTACCATGCAGCTGCTGTCAGATAAGCACAAAGCCACTAATACTGTACCAAAATTTAGTGCTTGCACTTTGAAGTACCACTTAAAGAGCATTTAACCTAGTCCAATTCCCAAATTCCTCTAGTAGCTTGTAATAATTACTTCAAGCAGTAACCTCCCTGAAAATGCAAGCTCCAGTGCATTAAATAATGTGTTAATAATATTAGGCACAAATAACATCCGTGCTCATACATATGTTAAATGAACAATCCCACGTAATGTTGGCTCCTAGGCCTTTCACTTCTCACATGGTCTGCATACTCACCTGATGATATTTCCTTGTTTTGTACAGGTGATATTTTTTTAAACCAGGCAGATCTAAAGTACTCTGTGGCTCTACCACTGCACAAGCTAAATGAGCTTCAGACCGGCAGCTCTGTTACACTAATTCATTTTTAGGTATTCATTGTTCATTACTACCTGTTACGAATGAGAGGCCCGATTCAGTTCCCATTATCTTAAAGTAAGAACATCAGATTCACGAGCTCTGGTTATTCAAAGGCCACCCTTTCCTTCCAGAAGGAAACCTCTCTATTCTCTTCTGTCCAGTGCACTGCTCTAACTGAATTGTGCAGAGGGACACATGGCCTCTTAGTGAACTAAAAACCTGTCACATATAAGTAGTAGTTTGTTGCAACTTCTGTTAATGGATTAAAGCATTTAAAACAAATTAAATCATTAGTACACTGGGTTTTGTGATGTAAACGTTTTAATGAATACATAAAGCACATAAAAAGCAAAAGATTGAAACAAAATTATTATTACAACCACCATAAACTATAAAAAATTTTTACAAGCATACTGCTTGCACAGCAGGTTTTACAAAACAGTGTATCACAAGCAATACCACTCCCTGAAAATTAAGACTTGGAAATAAAAATCACAGTAAGTATTTACTTACATCACATCATATACTAGTCAGACTAGCACTGATTTAACTACTTTTCAAATTCTTCATGGTGCTGTAATATACATTAAAGCTTCCACAGGAAATGTGAATAGAGTTCAAGTGCAAAAAAAAAAGAAAAAAGATTCTGATTAATTTATCCCTCCATGGCATTATTTAAAACTGTGGTTCCTAAACTTTTTGCCTGTGCAGGTTTATCGCAGCCCCCATTTTTGTACTCCTGCTTAGATCAGGAGTGGGTTTGGAACTGCTGATTGGGAAATGCTGATCCCAAACCCTGGTTCTCCTCAAGTTGAGAAAAACTTCAGCCCAGTGCAGCTCCTGCCTTGTATCTGTCTGTAGCACGGGGAAGCCCCATCCCTACCTTCTGTATTTCTTGCACCCAAACACATCAAAATTGGGAAGGAAATACAGGAGCAAGGCTTCATTCAGGCAACAGGAGACTGTTACAAGATTGCATACAAAACTGAAGCAAAATGAAAAAGAGAAATTGATTTAATCTTTCACTAAGTCTTGCCTCACCTATTGCTTACTGTCACTCACATATTTTGGTTTGTTTGATCTGTGTCACAAGTGTAGTTTAAAGTTTAGTACGTTAATGCAAAATGTTAAACCAGGACAGAAAAGTTCTTGTATCACAATCCAAACTTTAGTAGGAAAAAAAAAATATAAAATCATAAACAAAAGGATTACAAAAGCATAATCAATTGCATCAAAGAAACAAAACAGCAGTCAGTACATACTGAAGTTGAATACAGGCTCAGAATCTAGGAGGCACAAAGAACATTTGATTGTTTTAACAAACTTGCTTAGACAAATATTCTATAAAGATTAGAAAGGAAATAATTTATTGTTATGCTACTGTCTTTTGCATGCTATTTAAAATGTCTGCACCACAGTTTCTGTCACCATTTAAATTTTTTTTTAATATGATTAAATTTGAGCTGTGCCCAACAACAGTTTTGTTTCAAATATCCTACCTAAAAAGTTTTTCTTTAAAGTACAAAATCCAAGATAGTTTTGTTTGAGTTTCAGCTATCCAAAATCTCAGTGGGATTGGGGGAAAAATGGCAAATACATTTGCTGCCCCTTAGAGGAAAAGGAGTATTTCTGTCAATTCCAGTATTTCTATTTTTAACAACTCCCATGGAACTCCCATGCACTCTTAATTTGACTTCAGAATTGCAGGGAAAGGGAGAACCTGCTCCACATGAGAAAAGGAGGCCATGAAACAGTCCCAGCATTGTTCCTACCCCACCTTTCTGCACACAATAGTGAATATTATTCATTAATGTACTTCTTAGCTATGGATGCAAGAAGAAAATGCCTCCACAAAGAATTTATAATGTGTTTTGCTTGAATGTCAGCCCTAAATCTGTACAAAGCAAGTGTTGTCCTTGCATTCCAGTGCTTGCTGGTGTGGGTAGTTGAGATGCTCCCACTGAGGCACGGGCTGGCTGAAAAAGGAAGACTGCAAGAAAGGCAGCAGAATTGCTTTGAAATGCTTCAAAATAAATAAAGAAAAAAGTGCAAGCAAATAAACAGTGCAGCTCTAGGAACTTTTCAAGCCTTTGAAATTCATCCTTTAAGGTGCTTTTAGTGGTATCTTATTTACCAAAGACCTGTTTACTTGCTGGGAGTCTGGAAAACTGCCAAGGGACTTAATTCTATTTCGGCTGGTCCATGAACACCTCCATCATCTACCAGTGATCCTCTACAAAACTGAGCAAATGGCAACAACTATTTAGGGTTTAAGCACAAATGAGCCATCTACATTTTCTCCCTCTACACTTGTATAAATAAATGACACCACCAGCCTTTCTTGATACAAGAAACCAAAAGGCATTGTTTCAGAGGCTAAATAAATAATAGTTGAAATGACTGTCTGTGCCACTTGCTCAATACTTTCCACACTGAAGCCCTCCCACAAGAGAGCTTCCCAGGAATGTTTCCTAGGCCATACATCAATATTATCATTGTGTGGAAGAGTGATAGAGATGCTTTGGCACTGAAAGTCCTAATATGTCTGACTTTTGCCAAAATAATTCAACTTCTCGGTGCTTCCAGCTCAGATCTGCAAATCAAGACCCTGTAATACTATGAGAAGTTATTCTTAAGGGAAAAAAATCCCAACAACTTCTGCAACAACTAAAAAAAGTCAGAATTGCCCGTAATTCTGTTCTGTTTTGCAGACATTTAAGTTCTTTAAAATAGCATTTTACAGCAGAGATAAAAGAGATGATCTCCTGTCCTCTCATACATAATTACATCAAAATCTGTAGAGAATCACTGCAATCATGTTCACGCCAAAGGATAAAATAAAGAATTTGTACAGCTTGCAGACATTTTTTTAGTCATTGCTCCTAAAAACTGATTTGGACTGGTTTGATTTATTGCCAAGCAGGAATGCACATACCTCTGTATATTCTGTATGCAGAATCTAACTTTTTGGTATTGTCTCCTTGGTGCACAAAGAACATTTCATACACTATTTTTCATCGAGTAACACAGTACATGAACAAAACAGCAAGAGTTGAGCTGGCCAACCAGGTTCCAGAAAATAGCAGCTGGGAACAGTCTCTGTTATTTGCAGTAACAGTAAGAAAAAAGGTTTTCTTCATGCTCACAGCAACTGCTAGTTGCATTATGAACATTATACACAGGAACATTACACACAGAAACGTTACTACAGAAAAAACTGCCTGGCTGCTAAATCTCTGTCAATAGCATGACAGGCCCCAGTTGGTAAAGGTGAGAAATCAAAAGAACAAAACACCCAGCTTGCTTAGTACCGCCCACCAAGTGTGAGGAGCTTCTGGTTTAAAGTTTCTAGAGTATTTTTCATCCAGTGGTCTCGACATTACAAGGGCTCTCCAGGGAAGGGCTATTATCCATTGTGCTTCCAGGTGTGGAGCTGTGCCGGACACTGACAGCCACAGCTGTGGCACCACCACTGATCGGTTTTGCACCACAGGGCAGTTTGTGTCCTGACCCAGTGCAGCACTGAGACACAGCACAGATCACAGGTCAGAACACTGAGCAGATCTCAAAGGCTGTCAAAGGATTTTCAAAACTCTGGGCCCAGCCAGCAACTATGAACGCTGCTTTTTGCGACACACAACTTGAGCAGCTACAACAAATTCAGCTAAAAGAAAGGTTTTACAGCCCCACAGCAGTTCTTAAAGAGTGCTTATGTACTGTGCGGACACACAAACACAAGACTCCACTTATCATTTACATGGCAAAAGGTACAGCAAAAACATCTTAAATTTTGCCAATTGAGTATCAGTGAACTAATATGCCAGCTGCATAATTGATCAGAGGAGGCAGGTATCCTGGAAAAGGGAAGAATTTAATTAACAGCCTTTCATCAATGTCTTGTTTTTGAATTCATACCATAGAAATGGCTCGTTACACAATTTCTAATATGAAATGCTTGGAATAAATCTCAACTTCTTCTCCAAATCAAACAGCTGGATTATTTTGTACACCTGGGATTCAGGATAATATCTGTCAAGCCATCTCCCCAGCAATGCTGTCAACTGACCATAAAAATACCTTTGCACAAGCAGGCTGAGAATTTGGTCACAATTCCTTTTCTAATATCTATTCCAAGTTTGTCCCTCAGTTAGTGCCATGATATGCAGAGATTGTCTTGCATTTAGTGCTCTCATCCAGCTCCCTTTTGCAAATATTTAAGAACAACACACAAAAGCAGACCGAAGTTTCTCTAAATGGCACAAGCACAGAAATGCATACAACACACCACATTAAATGCTCATCAAAATTCCTCCTGGTAATGTTTCTAGAGCCCCCCGGATTTCTAATACTCCTTTGTTACTACCCAGAGTAGCTCCTCTTGTTTCCCAGATCTTTGCTTTTTTTTGTTGTTGCTGTTTTCAGTTTAAAGCCAAGCATTATATTACAAGTACCATCCCGCTGGCCAGGTCAACTCTTGCCTTATAGCAGTGAGACCTTTCTTTCAGACCCACCCTTCCTCTTTACTTGTACTGTATTTTGCTGTGGCCTTGCAGTTCTCTATTCCTCAGAGCTCACCTTGCCCGAGCCCCGCCGGGGAACGTGTCTTTCACCTCCAAAGAATCTGCCCAGCGAGTCAAGTAGACCTGAGTCTCTGTGCCGTGGGGATCCATGTCTGGCATGGTCTATAGTGCTCGCAGATGCCAGTTTTGATCCGTGCCGGAAAGAGGAGCGTTTTTGTGAAGCCATCAAATCCGAATTCTCTGAAGCTGCTGCACTGTCCTCTTGGATGGTCTGTAGCTCGTCTGACTCTGAGGGCCGATCTTTGAAGGTGTTGTCTTCTCTCCCTGGGGCATCTCGGGAAAAGAGGCGGATCAAGTGGGGGCGACCAGTCCTGTCAGCTGGGTTGGCCTCGGGCCAGGCATTCTTCGGGTCTGCTGTGCCTTTGGAGTCTGTCACCGCTGGGCTCTTCGTGGAGGTCCCATTGTTCTGGTTCACATCTGCCTCTCCTGCAAACAACAAGGATGAGATATGAATACAGGCCTGTGAAAAACAGCCCTGGAACAATGCTGCTTTCTTTCCCTTGCCTTGAGATGCTCATTTCATACAAAACCCGTAATATGTGCAGTTGTAATGAAACTATGTTCTCTTCCAGCCTTAAGGAACATTAAGTTATCTTGGAACTGAAACCAGAATGATGTTCTCACACAAATTTGCAGTAGTTCTAGGTGATTTTTTGCGTGTTTTTTGGGGTTTTTTTAACACATTTATAAATAGTTTGATAGGTTACTTGAAGCATAACTGAAACTAACTTTATTTACATAGGAAGGCTTGGGGATGAGGAGGCTTTTAGCGAGTGATCAGAATTCCTGTACTTTCCCTTGAGGACTCCAACCCTAATTATGCCATCTTTCTCCAAAACAGGGGAAACAAAATAAATAATTACAGTGACATAGCAGATCTGTGCCTTCACAAGTGCACGTTCCCTCTCCAGGATGTCAGAGCTTATGGCCTCATTTGGAATCCCTTGCTGTAACTTCCATATGGATCAAACAAGCACAGTGAGGGGAAGGGTGTTTTTGCCCCACCACTGAAATTCTCCTCACTTCAAAAAAGAGAGCACTAAACTGCAATTTCTGCTTGGCCCCTCATGACAGTTTTTGCCCATGTATGATGATCCTGGCACTCCAGGTACAATGTCTTAGCACTGATGCTGAAGGCCTAAAGCAAAGCAGTCCAGTTTGTGTTTAGTGCTTGTGAGAAGTGACAAGAACAATTCCCAGCAACTGACAAGCTTTTTTTTTTACCAAGAAAGGTGCCAAGACAGACTCCTGTGGGTTCTCCACAGTTGTGTTCTGATGCACTCAGTAAAATATCTGAGAAGCATCAACTGCAGCACACTTAGCCCTTCCTTCACCTGTAGTTGCTCCCTTCTGTCAGTGACAAAAAGATTTACAGAGGTTTTTATGGTCTATACCATGACTCCTACTGTTCTAAATGAAACTGCACCCACTGAAGAATATAACTTATCTCCAAGGAACACCAAAAAGTATTAGTATGTGACTGCCTGAGGAGCAACCTTCAGCACAGAACCTCCCACACACCCTGTGTCAGAAATGTCTTTTGGAGTTAAGGGGGCTCAGAAATAAGTTAGTTGTGTATTACCTTTAAGGTCTCCTTATTACCTTTTTACATCCTCATTTGATTTGGTCCTTTTGCCACAGGAGGGATGGGACCTGGCAAATACTGCTGTGTTTTCAAAGTACTCTGGGCTCAAGTACTTTGCTGATTCATCAATTTTAGACTTGACACAGTCATTTCATATGGTTTCACCCACCCACAGGGCACTAAAGAAACCTTTTCTCAGGCTGAGAATAATTCTGAAATAATTTTATGGGTAACAATACAAGATAGTAATGATGGCTTCTGCAAAACCTGTGTGTAGGTTACAATTGGGTGTAATCGGCCTGCTACAGTTTTTCATATAAAAACATAAAGTGCAGTTTTGCTTAATTTCTTTTGTGAAAACTAGCTAGAAAACATTGGGCAACGTCAAGAAAAATTTCTTCGGTTAAAACATCTGAAAGTCTCTGAGGAATACAATTATTAAACCAGTGCCTAACTGTCACTGAAGACCTCATTAGTGGTGAAAATATTTGCTGGCAACTTTGGAATTTGAGTTTTCCTGAAAAGACACTCTCAAACTTATTAGAAACTACTAACATACACAAATGATTTTCTTAATAGAACAAAAGAAAAGTAACTAACTTGGATGTGTGATACACCCTGAAACTGCAAAACATTTTAAACAGCGACTCTAAGCCTAGGTTCTATACCATAATACAAATCCATTCAAGGACAGAAAAAGCAAAGCCAACAAAAGAGTTATTGTATTTAATTAAATGCATTAACAAAACACCAGGGCATCTGCATACTAATATTTTTTGCAACAGTTGTTCTTTGTGCCACTGAATACGGGTATTGGTAAGCAACAAAGAAGGGCATTTGTGCCACAAAAGTAGCTTCTCCCAATGCATATGCAGTGAGCTATAAAGTATAAATCTGGAGGCTTTATTTCAGTAGGGAAAGCACCCATTTAAGTTTGCCTCTAAACGTTCTTCATGTTTATGTCTTCTCTAATATATAAAAACATGTAAGAGAGATACTGTTAATATTGTTGCTAACTAATCAAAGTCTTCCAGTGCATTTGGAGAGACAGATAGCTTTAATAATGTCCTAAGGACATCCAGAATTAATGGACTATATAAATGTATGCTTATTTGTTCATTTAAAAACAAAGACTTTTAATAAAACCTATTGTAAATGCTACTATTTGTGTTTATTATTGTGTAGTTACTATTTTTTTGTTTTTCTTTGGAAGCTGAAGCTCACTCTTAAAATAGAGCACACGACCTGTACCGTAGCACTTGTACAAGAGAAAGCTGCCCAGGGAGGAAGCTATCTTAGGCACTTTTTTGCTAATCCTTGTAAAATGAAGTACAGCAGGATGCACTGCCATAAGCATTCCTTAGAAGGCTACGGAAGTGTCTTCTATTAATGCGTAAGTGAATATGGTCCTTGAGAGCTGCACAAATGAGAGCACAAGAAAAGCACCTCCTCACATCAGCCCAAAACCAGCAGGAGGGAGCCAGACTCCAAGCAGGGCTGAGGCACTCTGGGTGTGGCCAAGGACCATTCCCAAAGGCAATGCCAGCTCTCCCCTCGCCACATGGTGCTCTGAGCCTGCTGCTGGCACAATGTTCCCTGGGCATGCCAGTCAGAGTGAACACAGCCATTTGTTCCCTGTACACACAGTGACTTCCAAAATGAGGAATAGAGATGGACAAAAAATCTTAGCAGTCTTGTTAATGAAACCAAAGAGAAAGTCCAAAGGTGCTTTCAATGAGAATAATAAATCCAATCCTTCATTGTCCTTAATTGCAGTTAGGTCCCATGTAAGTATTTTCAAAACTACTGTGGCCTTGGTGCTTGATTAGACATTGATAGTTTATCTCATTGCTTGAGAATCAAAATAGCTCTCTTTCCTAAGCTGCTAAATGGCTGGGACCTCTCAGCCCAATGCTTCAAACAACAACAACTCTCAACAACCACGGAAATTTGCGAAAATTCCCAATGGAGAGACCTCGGACACAAATATCCTTCTCATGGGTCTCTTGGCAGGGCTGCTCTATGATAGTCCCTCCTTGTGTGCACAGCAGTCTGTAGTCTTCTTCCATACAGAGGACAGCCTGGAAAGACGTTGTTAAGCTAAGAGTTTTAAAGCAGATTACAAGTTTTTCATCTCCTCCTACTCCTTCCCAGTCTTGCTTTCTTGCACATACTTGTAATTCCTCTCACATTCCTACTGCTGCTCCCTCTACAAATGCTGTAAAACAAATGAGGAAGATGATGCTGATAAAAGATACATAACCTTACTCTGGGTTCTCAAGAGAGGCTTAGATCCACAGTCACAGCGTATTCAAATATTGATTGTACATGACAGTAGCTTAAATATTTGTATGAAATCTTAAGTATTATTTACTCGTTACAAATTCCAGAAAGTACATTAATCAGCTTTGTTACACTGAATATTGAATACACTTCATCATAACTACAGGCTGCTGTGATCCACTATACTTATTTCCTTTTCCTTTTCTCAGGGTATGAAGATGAAAATTACTAAACTTTTAAATCAAATTTTCATTTTCTCTGAAGTCATCTATATATATATAAAGCACTCATTTTCAGTAAATGAAATATAATCTGTATTTGCCCTTTTCTACTTTTTTCATCCTCTCTTTTCTATAAATGTCAACTGGATAGTTAAATAAAATGCAGTATAGTCCTGAATTCTGAGTTAAGTTTATTTCAGTATGTTTACTGAAATGCTGGCAATAAAATATTGGCTAAAACATTTGACTTTTTGTATTGATTCATCTATGTTTAGTCACTTGAACAACAAAAGGTAACACCTAGAAATTAATCAAATTTGTCACAATTGAGATTTCAAGCTCTCAGGTAAGCTATAGCAATAAAGCAAATGTATTAGTAACAGGATGCCTTGCATTATTTAAAAGGCTGGGACCACTGTTTTGGAATATGTGGCTTCTAATAACATTTGTGGTACTATGAGGCACTTGAAAGAATAAAAGACCAGAGAAAATACATCCATCATCACTACATACATACTGCAGCTGAGGATATCTGGGTTCCAACTTTGTGCTGAGACAATTTCACAACAATCCAGCTCCTGGTCTGGACTTTTACTGCAGTATAGCTCACAGTAGAATAGCGTGTCCAGAGCCATTAGGCTTCACTACAGAAGTATTTGGGGAGACAGAGGAAAGAATTATGTCTACATTGTTAAATCTGAACTGCAAAAGCTTGATTCATCCTCATTATGCTAAGACACTGCAGACAAAAAATGGCTCTTAGCCTAACTTCTCTAATATGGTTAGAAGGCAATATGCCATCAGACATTTCAATTCACAGACCTAATTACTGGGTTTGTCTGATGCTTGTCAAACAGTTGAGAATCAATTTTGGACAAATATTTCTGTTTGAAATGGATGGTATGCTGTATAATTGTGAAACAAACACTTGGTCACAGCTCAGAACACAACCAGAACGGATGTGCTGGTGCATTTAGACCTTACACAAACATTTTCCCCATTTTCTAGCAGAGTGAATGCAGAGAGAAGTGCCCATGTGTCTCATGATACAGATGCACATGAGTTTAACACTCCTACTGCACTTAGCCAAGAGATCATTTCCATTACAGCTTGCTCTCTTCCCTCCCTCCATGCCAAAGCTTATCACTTTCAGGAAAAAAAAAAAGTTTCACCCAAAGGCAAATTTTCTCTATAACTTCAGCATAACTGAAGGAATGATATTTTTCTGCACAAGAAATTCAGCTTCTTCTATGGGCTAACGAAGCTGCAGACTAAACCACAAAACAAGAAAACCACTTCACCACAAAAACAAGAAGCCAACTGCTAAGCATAACATACACTCCTTTGACTTCCCTCCCTCACTTCTTTCATTAGACATTTTACAGCACACAAAGCTCTGCCCAGCCTAGAATAAAAAAGTTGTGAGGGTGTTTCCATCCCACTGACGAGTTGAGCACATTTCTACACTGATCTGCTGAAGCAGTGAATAAGGGGTCTGCTGCGGCATAATTTTCCTCACAATAAAACTTAGTACTAAAAATACAGTAAAAAGTGAAAAACCTCACCTGGTCCAGTATTTACTTCTATTGAAGTAATTTTAAAAAAAGATCAAGCTTAGTTCTATACTACATCTTGGGTCAATAAGGATCAGTGGCTGAGCCTGCTGAAAGTTATTGCACTGCTGTTGGTAAAGGCACAACACAGGTTCAGACATTTAGACTGCATTGGTTTGGTAAATGAAACTTCCACTTAACATTTTACAAGAAGTGCCTGACAAATGCTGCTTTTCCTGAATCCCTGGTACCTCATGGAATACCAGTTCTTAGCTGATCTCTGCAGAAAGCATTATGCCCCCTAAGAGCTGATGCCAGACTAAAAATTAATAGGTCACATAGGATTTGTTAATTGCTAGACCTTAGCTGAGACCCAAGTCTTGGCACAGTTTCCTTCAGACTCATGAAAGAGCTCATTTCTCCAAGTCCTCCCTGGTCCTCTCCTGCTGAAGAAGAGCTGCTGAGGTAGCAGAGTTTGGCCTTACAGCAGAGCTCACAAGAAAACACAAAAACGTTTGATGGAGTCGGGGAAAATGTAGTTCACATCCTGTTATGGAAACAACTGCCTTTGCAGCTGACACTTTAGCTACATTATTTATGCTCATATTTCAAAGGAAAGTACTGCATTCACTCAGGTAGAATACGAATATGTACTTTTTAGCATAAAATTATGCTGTAGAGAAAAAACTGAAAATTGCATAGGAGAATGTAAATTCTTTCAGACTCTAACTACTACAGTATGAAAACACAAGTGTGATTCCACTCACTTTCTTTCTGATACTATCCTAAACATACTCTAGATCTGCTGGGAAAAAAACCCCAAACCCTCAAACATTTGACATACTTTGGCATCAATTCCCAAGTATTACCTATTTTACTGGCTAAGAGACAGGGATTAAAATCTCTGCTGGAATGACTAGAAACCTTCTTCCCAAAAGGCCAGTCAATGAGAAACTTGCTGGCTGCCGAAGGTGCTTCCGAAAGTAGTGCTGCTCTTTTGGCATGGGGGTAAATAAACCTCCCAAGCTGACATGACAGTTTCTTCTCGGTTCCCTGCGTGCACCAGGCAGCCAGCCTTGCCATCATGCTGAGATGTCCCACGTTCAGAACTTCCTCAGCTTCCTGAGGTAATTCTCAGAGCTCAGGAAGCAGAGCTGGGAAAACGAACCCGTGACGCCGTTCATCGCACACTTGGCTGGTATGAGGGAGGTGATCCCCCAGAAGCATTCATTAACACAAACACTCACTGGTGATCTGCATAAGGATAATCAAAATCATCAACCCCCTGTTTAGGGTGACAAGAAAAGACTTTAGGATTTTAATCCTGGGCCCAGTGTATGTATAGTTTGTACAAGCAGTACCAGACCCACAGAATCTGGTTCAAATACGCCTCCTTCAACATGACAGCAACTGTTTAAAGGCTGTATTTATACCAAGGAGAGTTGTAAAATTATATGCAACACAACCAGTAAACTATGTCCTTTAACAGCAAACATAATTGGATTTCTTAGGTTTGCATCTTTCATTTCAGGGTGCCAATGCTTGAAAGCCAGATGATGAAGACAGCATAGATGTCAATACACACTTGTTTTGTCTATAAAAGTAGTGCTGCATTATGGAGTGATAAACAATAAGTAATATTAATTTTGCAAGTTCAGTAGGTTAATCAATAGCCTGATTTTCTTTTCTTTCCCCTTAATTCTGCTCGACTTCATCATCCCAAAGTGTTTAATATGTAACTGTGAACCACTGCTTATTACAAGAGTACCAGTTTAATGGTACCTTAAGCATTGCTCTGCAGTAAAGCAAACATTTTTGGGGGGAAGGATCCCTGTAAGGTGGTACTGGCACTGTAGGGAATTGTTGCTGTGGTATCTTTTTTGGTAGAGTAACTATACTGACTTAGTAAACTTACCCAGTAAAACCATAATGCAACTAATTGATGACTAGGTGAAAACACACAGCAATGTGACATCTAGCTGGAATGGTGAGACTCTACTAAACATGCCTAAATCTTATTTTGTGAATCAGCAAACAGCACATAATTTTTAATTCTGCCGATGACTTCATAATTTGAAAGGGTTGTTTCTGTGAAATGACTACAAAATAAAAATTAGAAATTAAAAATATGCTGTATATGCATTACAGCTTATGTTCAGCATTGTCATTCTGCTGAAGGCAATTACATTTTATGGTATCAGTGTGTAAAAAGTAGCAATACTGTCTGAGTCGGAGATTTTTGATATATCAGGAGTCCTCCTGCTGGAAAGCTTTTCTGTATTTTCACCAAGGCACACACAACTCCTAGCATCTGCATGTCAGAGATGTGAAAACACTTCCAAGTCTGTGCAGTAATAACCCATGGTCCATGCCCAAAGTCTAGAAATGAATAGGAAGCATGTGTGGTTACTGTGGGCTGAAATGCATTAACATCCCATTACCCACTGTGAGGGGCTGCACGCCAGCAGCCAGGTTTCAGACTTGATGGAGCAAAAAGAACATCATACCTTCCCCAGACTCGTACACCCTGCATTATTTATGCCTTTAAGGACTCTCTCTCCTCTGTGCTCTCACTGAAGACATTTAGCCAGTTCATTCTGTCCATGTCAAGGAAAGAGATGAAAGCAAACCAGACAGCAAGGCATTTCAAACCATAGGAATCAGAGCAGCAGTTGCAAACCAATGCCATGTGTCCTCCTGTTACTGATGATGCTGAGGCTTAAAACCAGGGGTGCAACAGACCTTTCTTTTCTTAAACCTACTGTGAAAATCATGTCAGATTCAGCATGCAAGAAATTAGCTGGGAGGCACAAGTCCCACATCATCTGTCACTGCATGGTGCCTAATTTCCTCTTCATCTTTTTTAATGGGCTATGTTTGTATTTTGGCAATTCAGAGGTACACGTTCAGTACCAGTGATTAAGCATTGAACTGGACTGCCCAGGGAAGTGATGGAGTTGCTATTCCTGGAAGTGTTCAAGGAATGGCTGGATGTGGCACTTAGTGCTGTGATTTAGTTGATGTGGTGGTGTTCAGTCAAAGGCAGGACTCAATCTTTGAAGTCTTTTCCAATTTTAATGATTCTATGACTCTATGAAACAGAAAGTTTAGAGGCTCAGGACTGTTATGAGCCTTGTGGGTGTGTGAAGGCATTGTTTGCTTGTGAGCACAGGTAAAAAACCCTGCAAGTAAAAAGAGGCATTCAAAAAAGCTGAAAGCATCCCCTGAGTGAGAACCATTTTTGATGTTCAGATTGTAATTAAAACCAATCTACTTGACTGCAGAAGCTGCCTTGCACTCTGCATGCTCTCACAGGGCTGGGCACTTGGTTCTCCGTGCCTCTGGTGTACAATGAAGAGCTGAAAGGGAGCCCACACGGTGGCCTCCCATTGCAGAGGAATGCAGCAGTGTAGGCCTGGCCCGCACCCTCTCGCTCTTGTTTTCCAGAACTTCTGGCCTTGCCTCCACTTGCTGAGGGTTACAAAGGCGAGTACAGAAAACAAAAGAGCCTGTGGTTGAAACCAGTGGGACTTGCTATGGCAGAAATTTGGAATCTATGAGAAGCATGTGGCAATACTCCACACGGCCTGCAGAGAGGTTTTTAAAAACTCCAACAAAGAATTTTATCCACCCACCAGTTTCAAAGAAAAATGTTCCTTTGTGTTACTGGAACATATAGGTTTGTTTTAATCTCAAATATGTCACAAAAGATCCTCCCACAGCAAAGCCAGCTGGAGCATCATTTATAACAAACAATTTCATGCACTTAAGGAAGAGAAATCACCTGCTGACCCATCAGCATTTGTATTCTTTAAAAATTGTTAAATTTACTAGTATTAGACAAAGATTGTTTGATTATTCATCTTTTCTGCTTCAGTTGCACTGAGTCTGAGTAATTGTTGGGTTGTAAAACTTGGATATATCCCTCCCCCCAACAAAATATAGCAAAATGAGTAGTGCTTCCATCAGACCTCACAACTTCCACTATCTTTTGTACTTTCCACATCAGTTATGTTTTACTGGAAAATAACCGATTTTCCATCAGCGCAACTTGGTACCAAATATTACAGTTACATTTTTTTTCATAATACCATAAAGAAATGGGGCCTTTAAAGCAGCAGAAAAAAAAATGTTGATGAAATGAGTGAGGTGAGATCAGTAACTGAACCAGCTGCTTCAAAGAAGTTGCTCAGAGCATGATAAGCAGCACAAATAAAATCCCATCTGAGCAATATATCCTGTGAAAACCCATCATACAGCACCTCCAAAGAGGGCCTGATAACACTGCTGTGTTTTTCTTGACTGGAAATTAAGTGTCTGAGTGGAATTTTATTATTTAGAAAGTATAAACTGCAGAATAAAATATACTTGTATTTAGTTAAGCAAATAAGCCACCTTTAAAAAAACATGGTTTGATTGCGACCACAGGGAAACGACTCACAGCCTGGGGTTATAAACTCCAATTCCTATAAGCTGCATTTTAGTCCTACAGAATGACAGTGTTCATATGTGTCAACTTCTCCTGAGACCAACTAACCCAACTAAACCCAACAAAAGACTTCACAGTAGTGAACAAAGCCCAAAGTACTGTAGAGGAGTTTTTCATATGTTAAAATAAAAAGATAATATGAATGTTTTTCAACATCCCCCCAAAATAATGCACCAATTTGCTGGTTTGAGGACATAACATCAAAGTTGGTTTTCCAAAACAGCTTTGCATAGGGCAGGTCCAGGAGAAAAGCAAATTACAGGAGTATGGCAGTCCTAGGGAGAAGAGCACACAATGCAAACCGGGTTTTTGGAAGCTGTGGATCACCTGCAGGATGATGTGTTCAACAAGCCTGACATTTTCATGCATCCTTCAGGTGCACACTGCCATTATCTCTGGATTTCTCTATTTTGCCCTGTTAATGTATTCTGAACTGAAGCTTTTAATAGCACAAGTGATCCAAGAGAGCCATGGTTACAGAATTTGCAGTGAGGGGAATAACACTGGGAGTTTTTAGAAGACTTTTTCTTCCCTGAAGATTCTGCAGTACACCATGATGGTATAAATGACACATTCTGAGTATGATGCACATATTTGCCAATACTTCTAAAAATATCTGAAATACCTGGGCACAAATAAGCCTAGAGATCATTTACCATTGTGTTGAATTCTTGTAAATGTAAAACAAAATTGGAGATGTGGCTCTTCAGAAGCTGACAAAACATACCTCCCAAACAAACAAACACAAGCTGAAAACGATGGGGTAGGGTTGTTCAAGTCTGCCTAAACTGCAGTTCTTTACAATCAGAACAAGTCCTCAGCCATTAATCGCTGTCTGACATTATCTTCACTTTGGAACTGATTCTCACCTTAACACCTATGGGGAAAGATCAGAGGAGCAAGAGTGAGCAGGAGTTTCTCCCAGTCACACAGAGTTGGTTCACAAAGCTTGTCACATCTCAGAAACTGATGAGTTACTCTGAGTACCCCTGAGCCCTGTGGGAGGCAGAAGCCCAGGTGGGCAGCTCCCTGCCCCAGGAGGGTGCAGAGGCCCAGGCTGTGACCTGCACATCCAGCTGTGCCCAGGAGGTGGAAGATGAGCCCTGTGTTCCTGGAAGTGTTCAAGGAATGGCTGGATGTGGCACTTCTTGGACATCTGAAGTGGAAGAAGCTGACATCGAGGTGGGTGGGGACTAGAGCCACACCACCAGCTACATCCATGAGGTGGAAGATGAGCCCTGTGTGTCCTGGGGCAATGCAATGACGCTCACCTCCCGCTTGACTTGGACATCTGAAGTGGAAGAAGCTCACATCGAGGTGGGTGGGGACTAGAGCCACACCACCAGCTACATCCATGAGGTGGAAGATGAGCACCTCTGTAACCCTTTGGGGAAGCAGAGGACCAGGCCTTCAGCTTCACCTCCAGTTCAAGATTCTGGCAATTAAGAGGAGGTCCCTTTCACGGACGCCGTAGCAGCCATGTGCAGCTCCAGCTCTGCCCTTGGTATGGATGGTGAGAAAGTTATTCTGCCTAAATGATCAGCAGCTGACTGGTTATTTAAAAACACAGTAAATGCTTCACAAATGTGTCACTCTGGGGATGTTCAGCACTTCAGATCTTAGTTTTTGTCTGTCTGGAAATGCTTACCCTAACCAGATTTTAAAATGTTTTCATGTAATACAGGATTTTAGAAGGTGACAATCAAGACAACAACTCTGAACTCCGAGGAGAAACCTAAAAGCCAGGTTACACAAAGGATAAATACCACATGCCATATCCAAAGTCAGCAGAGAAATCACAGCTGAGCACATCTGTGGCAGGGATGCTGCTGGGGCACAGACTCCCGAGGCTGAGTTTGGCTGTTCTCACAGTTTAAAGTCTCTCTGCAGGCACTGGCACAGGAGATGAGCACTCGAGGATGCTGCACCCTGCTCACTGCCGTGAACAGAGGGAAGGGATTCTTGCTGCCATGCTCTGTCCTGCTTGTCAGAACAGCTTGGTCTGGAAGCTGCACAATGGAGAATGTCAGCACAGACCTGGGAGCAGAGCCATGGAGTTGCTGTGGCAGAAGGAGAGGAGGGTATAAAAATATTGCAATACGTGCAGTGAAAGGTGGGTAGTTTGTTACAATACTAGCAAAAAATTATTTCAAGGCCTCTAAATTTTACAGTCTAGAACCCCTAAGAGTTTTAGAGGTAGTTTGGATTAAACAGGAAAAATAAACTGTTTGGAGACTTCTGAGTGAAGCAATTTGATAACCAAAGAAATATTTATCAGAAGGGAACTCTAATGTATGTCTGAACAATTGATACAAGATTTGATTAAAATATCTGCCTGCCTGGCAGACAGATCGAAAGAAAACCTTATTCCAGAACTTGTCATAGGGTTTACAGGTTTACCTTCATAACTGCCTCAAGTGCAGCCCTAAAACCAGAAAAGAAGAATACTTAAAACTAAGCAAATAAAACAATGAATCCAAAGGACTAAAGCAGTCTGCACTGACTGAACTGGCACAGGGCCTAACAGCAGAGATATTAGTCCACAGAAATACTGGCAGAAAGCTGAGAATAAGATGTTCAGAAGAAAGACATCAGGGGAAAAGAAAAAAAAAAAAAAAAAAGATGAGTGGGTGTTTTTGCTGATGGCGAACTGAAGACATTTAAAGCTGGATACAAATTACCTTGTCTGTCTATCCTGCAAGCAATGACCAGCATTTACCAGGGAATAAAGAAACATTACTAGCAATCACTTGGAAAGACTTTATACCCCAAGGTGAACCACAGAATCCACAGCCTTTCACGTCTAGATGCAAGACTTCCAATCCTGAAGGAAAGGACAGTATCTGCACTGGTCACACCATTCTGCTCTTCTCCCTTGTCAAGCACTGTTCCCCTCTCTGACCCCAGCAGTTTCCAGTCCTTCCTCCCACCTTCCCTTCCCAAGACTCCTGGACCAAAGCTGCTGTCCAAACCACTCTGCTGTGCTGCCTATCTGACTCCCACAAGCTCCAGCTCCACAAAGATCATGATCCCTTGCCATACTGCTGCAGGCTTTGGCAGGCTTCTTGTGGAGCAAATTCCAAACTATCTCCACACAGGAATTCACCTCTGGAATTCACCTCTCCTTGTTGTAAGGCCTGCCAACTCAACACCAGTCAGAGCTGTCAGAAACTAATACAAGCAGACAACAAATACTCACTTCTAAACCAACTACAAGAGTCACAAGATTTAAGTGCTACCTCTCCTAACCTACTCTGTCAAATGCTTACAACCCATACACGTTCTTACGATGCTAATACAAAACATCTAAATTCAAAGGGTCCCCCACTTGGAAAACAAACACTGCACAGCTTTTTGCCCTTTCTCACTTGCTTCTGCTGCTCTGAATTACTGACATTTGTTGACATTAGCTAAGAGCATTCAAAGTCACGTCAGGGTGCACTTCACAAACACCTTTCCAGCAGCAACCCTCTACAGCTCTGCAAAGGGAGCAGGGCTGGATCAGCATCTGCCCACAGTTCTCTTAAACCACCATCAGGCATTGCTTGGTTGGCGTCACAGATTGGTTTGGTCTGGGCAGTTTGTCTTTCCTGCACTGAAAGAAATATTTAATGTCTCACCCTTCCCAATGAAATTTAAATGGCTGCTCTCCCACAAAGATGATACACTGCTGCCTCCCCTATGTCCCAATTACAAACAGAGTTCTCCCCACTTCGTTCTACAAGCTCATTTATACAGATAGTACATGAAAGGAAAACAAAACCTTCCTACATTGGCTGAATAAGGGAGAAAAATTACAAGATTTCCAAAGCAGCCTAGGCCATAGGTACAATTTGTACAGCATGAAATCCCACATTTCTAAAAGATGTATTTACATGGTGTTTGACAGACTGAGAGAAAGCATGATCTGCTCACGCATCAATTTAAAATCATCTACTATTTCAGTGGGATTTTACCTGAGATACAGAATGCTCTTAGTCAGAAAAAAACCTCAAGGAAATTATTAGAGAATCCCAAAGCTGTTAATGTAAAACCAGATATAAAAGTCCATTTCTGCCTCTGAGATAAGCATCTGTCAGAACAGATATCTGCTCTAATATTTCTAACCTCAGCTATTCTAGGTGTTTAGAAACTCCATTCCACTCTCCACCATTATAAACGACATCTTACACCTCTAAACATATTAATAAATCTGTTATCATCTATACTAGGCCACATCAGAAATATTTGCTACACACTAATAAATCAATGATATCAGACCATAAATAATTAAGAGGCTTTTTACATTAAGAAAACCCAACACTTTTTTCCCCCATGCTGAACACTTGTGAGCTGTACCATAGTTCTAAATGTGACTCAATGCTATACGAAGAACAATGGTGACAAACTGTATAAAACTGCGGCAGTGATCGATGGCACTTTGCACAATATCTGCTTTTCAGAAGCAGCATTCTAAGAGTGAAAAACTGCTTGCACAGTACCGAGCCTTGTACCAGTTCGTGGGAGTTACAGCTCTTAAAAAAGGAAAGAAAGAAAATGAAAGAATTCACAAACTTAATTTTGCTATTTGAGTACGTATAAAGTCACTTTTCATGTGATGAAGAAAGCATGCTCAGCAAAAAGAGCTGTTAAATCTGATGACTAAAATGGTGGTATGATTGAGCTACACAATATTTTAACAAGCAAGAAAGGCTATAAACATGTTTTTTTCCCAAGTGCACTTTGGGTATGTTTCTCTCAATCCACCCAACAAGCATGAGAATGAGTAAAACCACCACTACTAGAAAAGTTTACAAAGAGCCTGAGAGCAACTCGATGGGTTACACCAGAAGGAGTATCACAGGGCAGCAATTGTGTACAGGAGACGCACACAGCACACAGTCCTGGCTGCCCTAACCCAGGATTCATCCCCGGGAGGAGGTGATACCTGGCCTGCCTGCTGCTGGCAGAGATTGCTCCACGGTGCCCAGGCCAGCAGAGCCGTGCTGGAGCCCTCAGCACCATGCTCATCCCAGCCAGCAAACCTGACCAACACCTGGCAGGGGCTTGGGGCTCCACTGGCCTGGCACTGGCAGCCTCCAGCTGGCACTTCCCTGGGGGCAGCAGCAGCATGCCCACTGGCAAAAGGCTCAACAATTTGTGTTTCTGGGCCTGTGTTTGCAGGAGAACAATCCACAAACCATTTCAGAAAGAAACAAAACAACCTCGCCTTGCTTTTCTCACCAAGTTTTCATTTTTCTGCCACCTAGGAAGTTGTGCAGACAACTCACAGAAGGCAGAAAGTGCTCCATAGACAGAAAAATAGCCGTGTTAATCTTATCTCTGAAAATAAAAAGTCATTTATTTCCCAGGTAAGTGCTGTAAGAGCATTTCTGCAGCCACAGATTGTGACTGGCAAAATGAGAAGTCTTTCATATTCACAGTCTGTGGTTTCCCAGAAAGTTACCTAGCATCCCTTTGAAATAAGTAAACAGTGCAATCTGCTAATAAAGCCCTTGCACCTTGGCTCAGTTCTCAATTTAGGATGCAGTCCATTGTAGAGAACCATGGGCTTTGCTTATCCTGAGGAAACAGGACAGTCTGACACAGGGGTGCCACAGGCTGTAAAAGTCAAATGTGCTGGAAGTAGCAGGAAAATTGCCCTGCTACTTCCAGATTTGTGTTCATAGCCTACTAGGATTTTTTTTTCTCCCTGCTGAAAGCCTGAAGTAGTGGAATCAAGGATAAAAAAACTGATGCATTTACTGGAACAAATCCCCTTCTTCCTACCCACATCTCCTGACAATTCTTTCTGTGACAATAAATAAGACAGGTCTATCACTCACCCCATTTTCGATTTCCCAATTTTCTATTCTGGCAAGGAAAATATTTCTCACGTACCTGAAAGGAATAAAATTAAGGCCCATATTCTTTGCAAGTGGCTGACACAACTTAGTTAAAACCAGCAATTGTCAAATTATCCTACACTTCTACTGATGGCACAAGCACATGTTGCAATCCATATTAAAAAAAAAAAGAAAAAAAGAGAAAAAAGATAGAGGATAACTTGATGTGGAGCTCAGCATGACATTATCTGAGCATTTATTCTTTTTCATACAAGTCTAATTTATCATTTGATACAGTTTCACTAGATGATTGCAAGTTGAAGTCATGCTGCTTACATCCTTCTCTCAGTGCCAGGTCTGTCACACATAATAAAAGGCATTAAGCTTTCCAAATACACTGAAAGTTAACTTACAGAGTAGTTCAGACCTAATTGCTGCACACTTTGTATGGTCCTTGGAAGCTGCATGGGACTAGTTAAATGATTACTACCATCATCATCACAAGTAATCAGCAGTAAAGCTGCATCATCTTCAGCCATTATTCTTACACTTGCACTGCAGTATAGATTTGCTACTTTTTAAAGATTATTTTGACTGGTATTTAAGTCAGTAGGATCCACTTACGTCAGTGGCAGGACACTCAGCCCAGTTCACAGGAATGTTAGCATTAATTGGGTGGATGTCCAACCTGTATCATACCTCAAAGATGTATGCTCAAGATTATCCAAAAAAAGGGCACCTGCATAGCTCTAGTCAGCAAGGATTCACAGACAACTGAGACCTACTTAATGGAACAAACTACTAAGTTTTGTAAGCAGAATCCTTTTGTTAGCACTCTCCTTGTGCTGGGTTGATGATGCATACACATGTACACAAATCTGATGTAATTAGCAAAAGTCAGCTTACCTGGTGACAGAACAAAGGTGATTCCCTTAATAAATATAAACCCTTAACAAATGAATAAATGTCAGCAAAAGGCAAGGGTGGATGTACTGCAGTGCAGAGGCACCACATCCCTGGGGAGTGCACCAGGTTACCTTCTGAGAGCGAAATTTCTCATGTGGCCATACACAGTTTCTCCAGCAACATCTACACAAATATGAGCATTAATAACTCTGAGGTACCAGCAGCATTAAGCCTGCAGAAGGGCTTGTTAACTAGATCAAATATGCTTTAAATGGTAGCCAGAAAAGGAATGGACAGGAAAATGAAATACATTTAAATGTGATACCAGAGAAGCAATGTCTTTCCCCCCTCTACCGAAACACTGTTTGCCCTAAACAATAGTTAAAAAGTCTTTTAAAAATGTCTGAGTGGAACTCTTCTACCTTTGACTAAGCATGCGTATCAGGGACTATGTGCTTCATCCCCCTTACAGGAATTACACAGTATCATGATCCAGAACTAAGCTGATCAATCCCTGGGAAACATCCATCGTATTGTCAAAGCATTCCTTAGTCCCTCCTGTATCTATTTTACACAAATTGAAAATTTATGCAACACAAAATCTCTGAAAAACTAAGAGGCAGCCTTGGCCGTACTCCAAAGGACCTGAAAAAGTCTGGGTTTTTTTGTTTGTTCATAGCAGATGCATTCTAGTGGTATAGCTGTGTCCATGCTATGTGTCAGGATGTGCATCCTCAGTTATCCAGCCTGCTCACTAAGGTTGGATTTTTTCACATGGGAACATAGATACAAGGGTGTGAAAGGGGAAAGTAAAGGGACTGTAAGCACATGAATACAGGAAAAAAACAGGACCTAGCCAAAGGAGAGATGGAAAATGTTGCTGGGGTCCTGCAATTTTGAGGGCTCCTTTGTATCCTGTTATTCCTCAACTTTAAAGGAAGGGAGAAATAATTGTTTGTTTTAAAGGAGCACATAAAAAAATAAATCACTCACTGAGAAAGAATTCTAATGTAAATAAATAAATCTTTGGATTCCAGGATCAGTTATGTGCTTGATCAGGCAAATTTTCAATCCCACTTAGGACGTGAACACTCTAGTACTGTATGTGTACAAAACAGATCAACAAGCCAAATAATAAAAGCTTTCAACCCATGACCATGGCCAGTGTGAGACACATGCCATGACTTCCAGATCGAGATCCAGGTGCAGAAGAAGGAAACATCCTGCTCCCCTGCCAGCAGAAGTGTGCTCTCCATACTCCACATTTCTTTTGCTTCCCTTATCTTGCTGCCCCTTGAAGATGTAAGAAATCAATTGTTAATGTCTCTCCTTTCAGCATACAATGGAATGTGTTCACCCAGAGCAATTTAAAAATGAGGGGTCTCCAAAAGTGAAATTAAGTATTTTCACTGTGTAGTTACTGCCCCAAAATGCCTCCATTTGAAGAAAGCTTTTACATCAAATTGCTTTTTAGGGAAAACATTGACAAGTTATTAGGAAGCCAAATTCAGCCTTGTCACTGGTATGACCAGGTTGTTTTGGCAGTAAGGTCTAATGCAAACCAAAAGCAAACAAGCCAAATGTGCAGCCACTCTACCTTGGAATTAGGCTTTGTTTGAAATGGGGTGGAGAGAGGAGGTAGCAATAAAGCAGTGGCTGTCAAATTCTGCTTTTGGACTATTTACTTTAAATTTAACAAACCAATCCAAACGGATTACAATGAGCTCAAAACAAATTAAAAAGTAGAAGAAAGAAATCTGATTAGTGCTTAGCCAAGTGGAACTGGATGTTACAGACGTCTGCCGTTTGAGAATGTGTGTTGATTTATGGATCTGGCTTGGCTGCCCCCAGTGCATCCTTACAAAACACATACAGCTACAGGCACAACAGCCAGCCAAACTGGAAAGGCTTAGGGGTGTCAGTATTTTGCCTGCCAAGTTAAAGCTCATATGCAGTCTGGCATCAGGTATTTTGACCTTCAACTCTACCAAAAATACCCCCAAACCCTGTCCAAACTTCCAAATGCCAAAAGTTGGTTAACATCTCTGAGTTCTCAGAACATGGTATTGACAGTGTTCGTTACTAATGCTTGCGTGGACCAGATTTTTCTAGTCCTTCTCTTCCATTTACAGTTTTTCTTTGAGATTGGGCTGTAAATGGGAAAACATTTTAGGATATTCTGCAAAGCTCACCACTGTGCTTAATGTTCTTCATTACTTACAACACGCTCAGGTTACAATCTTTTCGATAATTTCCCTAGAGTATTTAGAATTTCCTTCAGGTATTTTAGAAAATCCAACCACAACATGCAAATTGCCTGCTTAAGAATTTTATGTCTGCTTTTTATTTTCTATCAGTTTCATCCTCTTAACAGAGAGTGTAACCTGCTCTCATTTTATCACACACATTCATCTGGGTCTTGTTTTGATCGGTTGTTTTTTAAATCTGAAACAAAACACTAATCCACAGTACTCAAAATAATTAAGAGAAAGGAAAAATGTCAGCAGTAGGTTCAGACATTCAAAATATTTGTCTCCATAAACAAAATCTCAGTGGGACCCTGAGAAAACTGGCTGTGCTAAATACCCTCTGCAAGATAAAAATAAAACCAGCCCAGCTTCTCCACCTTCCTATTCCTCCTTGGGACCAGAGTTATTTGTTAGCAGCAATTTGTTGCTATCTAAATAACCACTTGCTTTTGGACTCATTATCATATGTTTTCTGCTCCACCAGGAAAAAATAAAAGTGAGAAGGAAGAAATGCACGTGTCTTTTCCTCAGCAGGAGTATCAAATCAAGTGTCAAATTTGTACGTTCCTATTTCCAGCCTCTGGCCCTCCAACAATGCAAAATCTAACTAACTGTGTGCTTCCTGGTTATAAGCAGCTCAAAGCCAACCATCACAGCCTATTCTACTGAGACAGTCTGAAAGCAGTAGGAAGAGCTAGAGAGACTCTAGACACAACAATTGATCTAGGGCTAAGACTGAAATTCATTCCCTTTCCTAAAAAGTACAGACAAACAGAAAGCTATAGATCAAGAGTACAAATACAAAAGTAAAAATATATTTCTTATGCTGGTAGCATTAAACTAATTAGCAGGGAGAAAAGGGGGAAAAGAAACAACAAACAAGAAGAACTCTATGATGAGGATTTAATTATTACATTGAGGCCCATTTCAGTAGCTGAGAACTAGTAATTTAGCTAAAGAGCATATGTTTTTTCCCCGGAGATTTTAATAAGGCATGGGCACTGCACCAGCAAAAAATGTAAACATCAGATCTTAATTTTAAATGAATGCAGTTTATAACCTTCAACTTTTATTCTTCTTCATCCAGAATGAAAAGATTAGGTAATATGGACATCCCAGAGAATACAGAATATATGTATTTGTATTCATTCTGCTGCTGACTGTGCAACACTTGTGTGTCATACAAATACTTGTTTGCACACACACAGCCACAACATATGAAAACCTCAGCTTTGTTACTATTTTTCAAATTCAAAGAAAAGACATCCTGTTGCAGAATATGTCTCAGTCTTGACTAGAATTTGTTATTACTGCAGAATGGCCTCCAGAGCCCCAAGCAATGCTATTATCCCAGGTCATCTCATCAGTATCCATTTGTGCAAAGGTGGAATATTCACTGGTATGTGGCATGCAGTGTCCCACATTCAACATTTAAAAATAAGAAAAGGACACATCTAAATTACTTTAAACTGATCCTTAGCACATGGATTTTTTTTGCCTCTTTTTTTCTTTTTCTGATGATCAGGGATGCAAGAAAATAGATAGATGGACTAATATTGTTTAGAATGTTTGTGGGAACAACCAGGTTAGCCATCAAGAAGCTCACCAGAAGGAAAACTTTCTGTGTTTGTTGGTAGAGAAGATGCTAGAAAGCAGCTGAAGTAGAGAACCCCTGGCAGTAAAGTAAGACCACGAAGAGAAGAGGATAAGGAAGAGAAGGAAGAGTGATGGAAGCCAGATGGAAGGACACAAATGCAGGTAAAGAAGGCCTGGCAGAAAGAAATGGATCAGCAGGTGAGAAGAAAATTTGATGAGAAAAACATGGGGAAAAAAGACTGGTGGTAAGCAAAAGCAGACAACAACAGTAAAATAGTGTAGTCAGCCAGAAAGAATCAGTCACAGTAGAAAGGAAGAGAAATGACCCGGAGCATAAGAAAAGCAGTCTGTGGTACAGGTTCTGTTTACAGGAGGAAGATCTTTAAACTGCTTTAAGGAAAAGCAGGAATACCAGACAAGGGGTGGGGAGGGATGGTATTAAGAGAGGGCAGGTTAAATCACAAAAAATCTCGAACGCTTATTTCTGCAGGACCCTATTCCACTAAAACCAGGGATCTGGCAACGGATCAGGCTGCATTTCCCGACTGCCAAACCGGTTTAGTTTGAGATAGTAACAACAAGGTAACATAAACTCTGACTTTCCTCCTCAGAGAGAAATCATGGCAACCAGTGACCCTATTGTGCTTTGTTGTTGCATAATTGTTAAAGAAATGCTTTCCGATGCCCTGTGAGAGGGGGTACTATCTCGAAAGCTCAAAGGGATTGTTCATTTGATCACTAAGCACAGTGTTATTCCAGCCACTCATGCACGCAGAGAATGCCTCTATTCTTATGTTCCCCTGGGAGCTGAGGTCATCTGAGATATGTCGGCTATCACATATAAAGGCTGAGGTAGAACTGCTGGCAGGGCGTTTTAAGTTAAGTATTTTCACAGACCTGGAATTTCTCTTCTGCCTTTTTGATGAACTCACCGACCACCGGGCTAACTTAAAAGGTGTTAGGACACAAGCTGTCCTTTACTTAAGAGTTCCAGGCTTGAGATCCTGTTTGCTGAATGGTGAAGCAGTTTTAAGAATGGCAAAACAGATACAGATGTGTTTCTAATCCCAGATCCATCTGTCTCTCCCCGAAGCCCTAGACAGAAACCTAAAACTGCATTTAATCCAACGTTCTTAGCACAAGTAGATACTAGCACACAAAGAAAGAAAACAACAAACAAAAAAAAATCCGCAAAATCCCCCCAAAAACCTCGCAAGAAACTACACTCCAAAACACAAGGAAAATCCCTGCACTCAAAATCCAAACACTAGGCTAAGAAGCTGCACACAGAGATAATGTAATTAGGAAAGAATAAGGTTATTCCATTCTGTCCTGTTCTACAATTTCCCATACAAGATTTATTTCTTACTTCTTAAATTTTGTTTCACCAAGTCACATCCTTGTGATGCACTTTAATGATTCCTGAATTGTTTCGTTGAAAACATTGTTTACCAGCAATCTCAAAAATGAGATGCTCAGCCTCTTACCCACAGATGTGCTAATATAAAAAAAAACTTAAACAACAAAACAAACCACCTCTGATTCACGCCACTTTAGCACAAGCAGCATATAGTAAGCAAGAACTCCAATTGGCAATATGTACTAAAATCTACAGAAAATTACTCACTTTCCAATTTACACTTCAGGGATACAAGGAAATTGCCTGTGCACCTCCACTGTACACATTACTGTTCTCTGAATTAACACACAAACCAGCCTAGGAATTAAACAGGTGAATGTACAGAGCATGAAACAACATAAATGTGTTTTATCAAATTCCTCCCCCTAATTCAAGTTATAATTTTATCTTCCCCTCTGTGGAAGACACAGCTTACTGGCATGGTTCCTTACTTCTGTGTATAATTGATATCCTTAAAATAAATGCACTATTGCAACCACAACTATTGCAACATTTTAAGTAGATCTGAAATGTTACAAAACCCTACACTTAATGCAAATTAACTGCACTTTTCAGAAAGACAAGACCTCATTAGCAATTCTACAAAGAGAGGATGTTAAAATATTTCACTCAGATGAAAATATCACTATTTGCACAGATTTTTAATTTAATATTATAGATTAAAAAACTACAACTTTCAAACATTCTGAGATCCTCCAGATCCCTTTCCATTCCTTAATTAAAATAGCAAATAAAACAATTAAATAAAAATACCAGAAGTATCAAGTATTTATAAACTTCCGCAATGCAAATGAATCTGCTAAATTAGAGGGGTTATATTTTTCTTTAAATCAGGATATTTGAACTATGAATCTTGCCTTTAAAAAATACATGTCTTTATGTTGCAGTGCTGCATCACAATTATGTCAACACAAGCAAATTAACAGAGATGGAGGAGAAAATGCAGTAAATTCTAAATAGCTCCCTATGTCAAACTATCTTATATTCTGACTTTTCCCACAATTCATTCCTGATAAGCAACATGATTATAATACTCTGAAAATACAGAGGGAGTTGACTAGAAAAGCCAGATATTTGAACATGCCAGAAGTAGTCAGGTGTCACAATGACTAGCCAAAGCAGTGTGTGATTTTAAGTAACATGCTGATTTCAAGACATTCACTTCCGTTTTCTCAAGATGCCAGAACCACAGCTTTCCTTTCCTTATTTTCTTTTTTAATGTAATCTTGAAATTAATTTGCAAGAACATTTCAGTCTCAGAAATCCTCTAATAGGTATCTTTAAGCAGAGCTTAAAAAGGGTCTTTTTACATGAAAACTAAGAAAACACAGTAGAAAAGGCCTCATATTTTCACTGCAGGAGACATTTTTAATCAGCACATACACTAAACAAAAATAACCCGTGGGTGGCAAACGTGTAACTCGGAAACTAGAAAGACATTTGTCCCTCCTCATAATTATTCAAAATTGAACAACAAATTACAAGTCGATTTAAAAAGATTGTTGGGCTGAAGAGAAGAATAATTTAAAGGCTTGCCTTCAGGGAGCAGTCCCTTTCAGAGCTGTACTGCCACAGGTGTGACATTGCAGCTGTAGCCCTGTCAAGAGCAGCAACAGCAATTTAGGGAGGCTGCTAATGAAGTACACATCTAGAGAGAACAATTGTGCTCTTGAGATTCTGCTACTGAGTTTACCCAAAAAGAACAGGTTTTATCATGAAACTGCAGTTAGTCTGCAAAATCTAGAGCCATTTGGTTCTTGTCTTACAGTTAAGTGCAAAATACTGTTTGGTGCAAAAGCAGTCTGACTGGCAGGGAAATACCCACTCGTGGAGATAGATGGGGATCAGCAGTAACAAGTGCAGAGCAGCCTTGTTGTGGTTTAATGTTTATAGATCAACAGGTTCAGTGAGGTCCAGTCCTTGACTGGGTGCTCCTGCAGGATGAATAGTGACTGAAATAATGCTGGGAGCGAGTCTGTGTTTGGATTACGGTGCTTTAGTAACAGAAGGAAAAAACCCAACCTGTGCACCATGAAAATAACGAGAGCAGCTGAAAAGGAAGAAGAAACATTCCAAGCACGAATACATCTAGAAATCTTAACTCTCAGGCTTCTCACTTTCAGAAAATTCCTCAATTTAATCTCACTGATCACTCCAATCCTCATCCTGAAAACAGGCCACTAAATACAAATTACTACAATCAGGCAAGCACTGATTTTGAAACAGAGGCCCAATTTATTGTTGCTGGCAAATGGAAACAGAAGTCACATCTCTCTGCTGCAGCCTGGGGGAATTTATCATGGGGAGTGACAAACAGCTATTTTGCTCAATCGTCTGATTCTCACAGAAAGTCCAGATCCCCCAAAATACCTCGGCCAAAATCTGGATAGTATTTCAAAGTGTTAAAGCATGTTCCTAATTCGGCTGAAATCTAGCAAAGTTCCTCTATTAATTTTCACTTATTATTCTCCCTCTGTAGGCTGAGCAGCTCAGGACGATGTTGGCCAGCCACTGATCCCTCAAAGCAAGGGTGGAAGAGGGAAGTTCTCCTTTTTCAGGGGTCTTAACAGTTTGTGGTTTCAGGTTTTATTTCAAGCATGAATCTTGAAAAAAATTTGCCTTCAGCTCTTCATATCAGAATTATATATTCTGAAATAGTGTTTATCTAATGCTGACTAGGGCACTCAGGCTTGTTGTATAATTGGAATCCACACATCTATTGCCTATTTTGTAATAGATTTCCTATGTTGACAATAGAAGAAGGAATGTGAAACTACAGCAATAAAATCTGGAGACAAAACAAGAGGGTTTTGTGGTAATTTTAAGGATGGTCAGTTTATACACAAGACTGAACATGATACACAAAACAAAGAACAGCCTGAAAGTAAGTAAAAGGGAACAGAATAACTACTGCCTGCTCCTGCCATAGCCTTACCTTAAAAAAATGACATATTGCACACTTTAGACCTGATGAATAGGCAAAGGTGGCTAAAATTCATCAGGTCTATACCTAATCCTGCCTAGAAAAGCTTTCCAAAAAATTCAGCTCACTCATGGCAACAAATGTCAAAACTGCAATTAAAACTCGTCCCATCAATTTCAGAATAAAAATATCTACTGCTCCTGTTTGACTTTGGGCTGCAAGACATCAGGAGACCCGAAAATGGAACTATCTGCCTGCCTGAAGCTGCCCCAGTGGCACACTCAATTCCTGATGTGAAAGACTCTGCCGGCTGAGCTGATGGCTTCAGGCATCACAGATCAGCATCTTCCTCGGCAGGAGCTCGGGCATAACCACACCCTTGGCAGGAACTCAGGCATAACCACTGCATGGCTCTGCTAAAATCAGCAGAGCTGCTGTGCTGAAGAAGCAGAGGTCCCATCAAGGTAAACAGAGTCACCACATCTTGATAAACATTCAGGGAAGCAGGCTTATTTCAAAGAAGGAATCGTTTGTCAAATGTCAAGTATTTATTTTAGAAGCGTCAATATTTTCATTTTGTCTCCACTGAGTCCAGTGAAATTAAGTTTATTTATTGTAACACAACACGGTGACTTAGTTAAGTGTCCAAAACCTATCCTCACTTTTGTTTCAAGAGCCAGTTCATCCACTTTTCCACAAGCAAAGGTTAAAAGAAAATCCTATTACAGATATTTCAGAACAGATTTGAGAACTCCTGTGAATTTCTTTTATCCGTAGACTGTATCTATTGAAGTCACTTGAGATAAATATATTTAGAATTATTTTTTTTCACAGTCCATGCATCTAAAACAACTTAAACAACTAAGTTTAGTCTTTAGGATGCTGACTTCTACTGCAGTCCTCCTGAAGCAGATTAATATCATGTACAGCAGAAATTTTGATGCTACAGCAAGAACCACCAAAAAGAAAAAAAAAAAATCCATAAGAGGTGACAGCTACTAGAAATCACTCAAGCTAATTTAAAGTTACTGTTTTGATGGAAATATTTGTATCCAGTATAAAAATGGTTCCTTCTAATGAAGTGGGACTATTAAAAGGACTAGAGAAGGCCAAGCTTTTCTTTGGCAATAGGGATGGGAAGCATAGGGAAGGCTCTAGAGGGAGCCTGCTCTGAACAGCACTGGAAATAAAGAGCAGCATTATCATGGCTATTCTGTGCTCCTTGCAAGGCTTGTGAGCGACTGCAGTCTTGTCGCCACCAGGATGTTTCTGTACAAGTACCAGTGTGTGCACACCAGTAAATACTAGTCCTTTTCACTTCTATTTTCCTCATCAAAAATGGATTATCTCAGATGTGAATTTCTGCTCTGTTCCTCCTTGTCAGCACTTAAAGGGCCACTGTCCCACCCCTAAAGCTGAACTATGGCACAAGTGCTGCTGAGCTGTGTATTTGAAGGAGTTAAGCCAAACCCCAGTCAGCCTTCTCGAACAAATGCGTAACAGAAAGCCACAGCTTCAAGTGTGGATTGAATTTCCTGCCTGACACGGTACTGGAGCCCTGGAGCTTCACAGAGCTCCAGGGCACAGTGACGGGAGTGCCAAGGGGAAACTGACAGATGCCAAGTCCTGCAAATTTTCATTCACTCATTCAAATGCTGCGTATTCCTTCTTGCTTTCACTCTCCACCACCATCGGATTCATTTTCAGTCTTGTGGACACAGTTGCAAATGTCATACATGAGGCTGAAGCGCAATTTAGATTAACTCAGCATAGGAATACAAGTATTTTGTCAGGGTCACCACCAAAACAGCTTACATGGGGTGTTTACAATTGCTGTCGTTCTCTACTTTCATAATCCTTTCACAATGAGCTTTTTGCTGCTTGGCTCTCCTTCCAGAGCTACACCATCACACACCCAAGCTGATATTTTTGCACAACTGTTGCTGGACAAGGATGCAGCTACTGTGGCTCTCTCCCTGCCCATCCATACTCTTTGGGCATCAACCTGAACATGAGAAAATCCACAGGTTTTTCCACACTTTAGCCCAACCCTTTAATGATGGAAGGACAAGTCAATGGATTTTTTATTTTTAAGCTCAATTCACTATAGTTTTGGCACAGTCAATAGAGCTAATTACAGTATCATGAGTGAATATGACCTAAAGAGTCATGTGAGTGGGAAGTATCATTAAGAAATCCAACCCTGAATTTCTTGGGCCCACCAGATCCTGGCGAGGAATTGGAATATTGCCCACTCAACAGCATACTGGATGGGAAGCATCAACTTTGCATTGACATACTGTATTTATGAGGGCAAGACATTTTCCCTTTTTCCCCCTGGTTTCTGTCTTCTGCATTCAGATAAGAAAAAATCTGGGTTTGGATATGTCGTTCATGATGTGGGTTGTGGGCAGCCTAATGGAGGCCAGACACACAACCAGAGGTAATTATGGGGTCCAGACCATCAGCAAAGTGCTTCTAAGCAGGGTAACTGACTGCCTCAAGTCTGAGGAGAATCCACTGTTTTAATACAATTTTTTGCAATAGGACATTATTCTGGCTCAAATCCGCTATTAAGGATTTTATCTAGAAATTACATAATGAAATACCACAGTTTGTATTACGCAGGAAGCCCGAGTCAATGGCTTTCGTATTTATTTTTTTTTAAATACACAGAAGTATTATCAATCTTAGCTGCTGTTTTCATGTTCTCCTAACGTATGGTACAAAAACTCCTTCTAGCTCTCTTCTAGCCACTGCATTAAAAAGTGAGTCATGTTGTAATTAAAGTTTAATGACAACATCTGTTTCAGCTAACCCGACAGAAGAGTGGTTGGCCTACAGAGAACCATTTTGCTTCTTCTTTCACTCAAACCAGAACTGAGTGGTTATTCAGCCTCAACAAAATTGGAAATGGGACAACAGCAACATTTCAACTCATTTCCCCAAAATAAGGATCTTTCAGAAGCACTTTTAATTCATTTACAGATAAAATCCTGCCTTAACCAGCGGGATGGTGCATAAGAATCAGTGACAGAGAACAGTAAGGACTTCTGTGCACACAGATGAGTCTCTTGAGCTGCAGCCTGCTAACAGGACAAAGATGACAAAATACATTGGGAAATGAATAATTTGCTTCATGGCTAGCTAATTAGCCAAAAGCCTTGTATCACCATCCAGGAACATGTGACATTAGGCCACCCCTGGCCATCCTCACTTTCACATTTGGATACAATGCTTGCTCTGGATAACAATAGAATGCTAATTGCCTATTGTGCTTCCCCCATCTTGCATACAGACTCACTCTTATTGAATAAACAAGGGGGGAAAAATCACCAGCTCTGGTACACTGTATAGCAAGCATTAAAATGATGAATAAGTCATTTATTGTTAATGTGCTGATTAATTACAGCAAGCACAGCCCACCACTGCTAAAAATACACCAGGCATCACTGTCTCAGCTCTACGCCTGTGCTAACGACCCAAGTAACAAATCCAGTCCCTATGATATTAGAAAAACCCAGACCTCTGTTATGTATGCTGCCTGCATGTGGTACACTCAACAAAAAAAGAAAGTTCGTACCAAATCAGAGTTGTTAGTTGCTTGTGCACTAATTTTGCAGCAAACATCAATGGCATGTTAAAAGTAACCATTAAGATTTAGATGATGCTACTGTAAAACATTACATTAGTTAATTAATGGCATATTAACTCATTAGATGTCAAGGAGCTACTGTTACTGTTAAAAGCATCAGACTGCTGCCTGGAAATAAATAATGTTTGAATGCTACTTTTAAGTAAAGAAACACCATAAAATTGAACCATAACCAAACCAACCATAGAACGAATATAAACGTTGCAAATATCTATACTTTTTAAAAACCTTCCAACTTTAAAATAACAAAATATCCTACCAGCTGGCCAGCTGCTGCCACTGGACACCTACAGGCCTCTTTCCACCACAGCACTTCAGTACTCAGCTTCACTTGTCCGTATGTAAGAACTACACGCAGTTTGCAAAAACCACTTTATGATATGAAAGATACACAAGATTCAGCCTTTTCCCTAAAAAAAAGATCTGCAAGTGGGCATAAAATACCATGCCAAAAAGGGAAAGCTGTGAGCCATACGGACCTCTGAGACCCAAGAGCTTGCACAAAAAATAGCAAGCAGGCTTTTCATTAAAATGTAAACCTATTCTTTCCACCTCAGAAAGCTAATCCAGGGTTGCCGTTGTAATTTTGATAAACCAGTGGTCTCTGGATGAAAGCCAAAAGGCCAAGTCTTGCAAGAAACTGAAAAAGGAAAGAAGGATAAAAGTGGAAATACTTGGATAGCTGGAAAACCAGAGTCATTACTTAGCTTATAATGAAAACCGACAGGACACTAAATTCTCCCATTTGCCTCTCAGGCAAGAGGAAATAACTGCACCACGGTAATAACACCTATTTTAGGACCATTTGCTGTCTCACCAGATTGATTTTTTTTTTGTGTAAGCTTGCCATTATTTCGCATTAAAGTCATAGCTTGTGTTCCACAATTGATCGTGTTTACAATAAAAGAAGCTTCTCAGTAAGGTCACTGAACTGCAATAACCCTCAGCTTTTAGCCAGCTCCTGACAGGACTGCATCACCTCCTGATAAAGGCCTTGTGCCTTCCAGCTCCTCCCTTCACATTCTGTCCCCTCCCTTTTCTAAGCAAGAATCAAAAAGCAAAAACAGGTACCAGAAAAGAGTGACATCCATAGAGATGTAACAAAAAATAATTTACATTCCCAGCTTTGTGAGTATATTCTGTGAGACCAGAATACAAATTTTCTCATTTTCTAAGACAAACTTTATATACCATCAATAAATCCTCGGCTAACAAAAAAACCAAAAACCAACCAAAAAAACCCCACAACCAAAAAACCCGAATTAGCATTCAATACATAGTACCCAAAAATTCCTGTGTGGATGCAGTGAGATCATGTTAAGGAAGACTCACAGTGAGCATGACTGTATCTGTCAAACCACTAGAGATGGAAGTCTCATGGAAGGAGAAGTCCTTTGTCCTGCGTGGGTTTACACAACTCCCCACAGGACATTCTGCGTGGGACAGCAGCAGGAATCAGCATAAGCAAGAATTGGGGTGAGTCAGGGTCACCGTGGATTTGTGCTGAATGTACATTTTCTTGCTGTATCTCCGAGTTCTGCACTAAAAGATACCTCAGGACGTACCCAGTACAGCAATTTCAAACAGCAGAATGGCAGATGGTGCTGAAAAAGCTCTACAATAGGATCTCTTCTTTTAGAGGGGAGGGGAAAGAGTCAATTTAGCCCCTTTTCAGGAAAAAAAAAAACCCAAAGAACAAACAAACCAAAAACCAAAACCAAGTAACCAAAGAAACCCCAACAACAACAAATAACCAAAGCACAAAACCTCACCACCAAACCCAAACAACAACAAAACCTCAACACCTCACAGTACAATTCCAGGCACACATCATGAATCCCTGGAAAGTTCTAAGCCAGAAGAAAAATGGCCACATCCAGATACAATCTGAGACCTGATCTACCAGATAAAAAATGAAACCTTCTGGTTTAAAAAGATTAAGTCTTACTCTGCCTTCCCAAGGAAGATGTTTTTCACCATGAGGGTGGTAGAACACTGGAGCATGTTACCCACAGAGGTGGTGGATGCCCCATCCCTAGAATCAGTCAAGGTCATGTTGGAGAGGGTTCAGAGCAACCTGATTTCATTCAAGGTGTCCCTGTCCCCCTGGCAGGGGGTTAGGACTACATGGCCTTCAAAGGTCCCTTCCAACTCAAAATATTCTATGATTCTATCACAAAAAGTGAGCACACTTTGACTTTCATTGCCATCAGAAAGGGGAATACACAATATACAACAGTTGCCCCTACAAAAAATCTTGCTTGTTTCATGCTAATAAATTTATGCTAATTCAACCCTATGGGAAATAAATATGAAGTATAATTAAAAACATGCATTTATCATTTTCCAGGTTAATGTAATAGGGGTTGCACCTAAGACGGGAAGGTCCAATCCTTCCAGTGGTCAGAATGACAGGCAGTTTTCCCCTCTGCTTCGGCCTGATGGTTGTAGAGTAGCATTGGATCAAATAAACTTCTGAAAATATTCTCTGGAAGTAAGGCTAAGAGTCTCCTCCTGACACATTTCTTTAAATGCATAGCTAGCAATTTTCTTCTCTTCCTTGGACTGAGATGTAATTCACAATCCTTTTCTGACTGCATACTGGTTGCAACAGAGACCATGTTGACTACGTGCAAGTTCAACAGAAGTTTGTAGCGAGCAAGACATTCTAGCTCCACATCACAGATGCATATTCAGTATATATCAGACAACAGAACTCTGTTGGGTCCCACAAGAAAATCCTTTCAAAGGGCAAACAAAACTAACTCTTGTCAATTCAGAATTGCATAGTTGCAAATGCCATCACTGTGATGTCTTTTCTCTCCCAATACCCTTACCCTTCTGCTCCATTTCTCCATCCTCCTGTATAAAAAGTTCACTGCCTTTGAGAATTATCTCTCTGAAACATAAGGCACACCTGAGCTGTCTGTTTCATAAGGCAGCTGGTACAATGTGGCTTCATCGTTGGCAAGGTCATTTCATCTATACCCCAGTCTAAAAATAAATATTAAGGAGAAATGCAAAAAAGCCTTCTGAAATGATAATTTCCAAACCTAACCCATTCAGAGAAGAACAATAGGAAAACGAAGACATTTATGTGTGTTTACAAGCGTCGCTTTACAACAGTGTATCAAACACTTGCTTGAATCTACAAAGAATGCTACCAGGTCTAGCAGACTTCAAAGAAACCCCACACTTTGTTCCTTACCATCGTGACATCTTCAATCAATAATAATGTGTTTGCCTCCAAAACTGGGCCCAGCTGATAGGGGCTGCAGAAACCACATTACTCTGAAAATAAGTTATTTTCAAAAAAAACCCCTGCCATATTCAAATGGTACAGCTCATCAGGTCTCTTCTGTACAACAACCCTTAGCAACTGCATCTATTCCACGCTGCCCACGGCAGAGAAAGTTCCCTTATCCTGAGAAGCCACTACTGTCACCTGCTCCAGGCCAGCACTAACCCCGGAGAGGGAGGAGGCAGGCACGAACCAAGAGATTTCTGTCCCCCTGGCAGTGCAGGTGCCCTGGCGGCAGGCAGGGGCTGGCAGCTGCTGCCACCGGGCGGCTCAGCGGCGAGGGACAGCCAGCGGGACACGGCCAGCCAGCGGGACACGGACAGACAGCCAGCGGGACACGGCCAGCCAGCAGGACACGGACAGCCAGCGCGACACGGACAGACAGCCAGCGGGACACGGACAGACAGCGGGACATGGACAGACAGCCAGCGGGACACGGCTCCCCACAGTGCCCGGTGCCACCCGGACAGAGCAGGCAGGCGGCTCCCAAGGGGGCTGCCCCCCTTCAAAGGGGGCTCCGCAGGCTGCTCTGCTAACCATTCTGCAGGGGGTGGCCAGGGAAAGCTGCGGGGAGGGATCTCTGGGGAAAATAAATCAGCCACAGAAGAGGATCTCTGTGAAAAGGGAAGGCTGAGCTGCACCCGCTCGTTCAAAGAGACTGGAGGCTGTTAAAAATTCTTCAGAAGAGGGATTCTAGTCAAAGCTGGAGCTGTAAATTAATCAGCTATTGGTGCATACTTGATGCTCGGTATAATTAGCATCACTGGGGAAAAAGAAAGAAGAAAGAACTGAGGGACAGCTTGAAACAGATTAAGCCAGAGGGAGAATTACAGAGCAGAGTCTGTAATCATTTAAGTCACAAAACAACAAATAACTCACCTAGGGAAAACTGCTTCAAGCTTATCCTTTATCCCTATAAGATGTATTTTAAGAAATTGTCCAGAACTGCAGGGAAAGGCATATACAGCAGTCATTCTCAAGACAACATGAAACTTGTGTATGTCAAAATATTCTCCCTGATTCTTACTACAGTGGTTTCACTTGCACCTTCAGTCCAGTTTGATTTACTCACTTGACCAGGGTAAAAGATGATTACAGACTCCATTTGCACCATACTTCCTCTTTTTTTTACCCCCATTTTGACCTAATCTTAAAATAAAAAAAACAAAAACAAAAAAAAAAAAA